>OY754959.1:64496479-64729649 GCA_963576555.1 Ferdinandea cuprea
TGTGCTCGGTGCGGCTGTCAAACGAAGAAAAATAAGCCATTGAAATGATATGAAATGTCATTTTTTATAGCAACAGTTGATAAATTTGAGCAGATTACACCTCACAATTTGGATGTGTAAAATAAACATTCAAAATATGCGGTGAATATGGATAAAAAAAATACAAATTACGATTGGAAAGAGTGGCTAATTAATTCAATATATATCTACAATGTTACATAATATGCATGATTATTTATGAGTTGTACTAAACTACTAAGCATTTTCGATAGGAAAATGTACCCACAATATATTTATGCAGGGCATTGCAGCTACCATAAATAAGGCATATTAACTTAATTAAAAAGTGTCAAAAGCTAAGAAAATTTAATGACTAAACGTACAAAGTTTGAACATAAAATAATTTAAAAACGATTAAAAATAATAATATAATTATAAATAAATAATAAAACAATCAAAGATTTTCATATACATACATAAAAAACCATTTCAAAACTAATTACTATAAATATTTACGATCGAATACCTTTGTTAATACGATTTCTATCAAACCTTATATCAAAAGTAGTAGTAAATGTTTTTGGAAATTCATCAATTCCAAACGGAAAACGAGTGGGTATGTAAGCTGCATGAGATATATAAATTCATCAACTAGTGATATTAATTCTATTTGCAATCTATTCGTTTCACATTTTGAGTCTATTTATTCAGCAAATTCCCCCCTGACCAGGATTTACTTTACGTAGCGGAAGTTTGCGACGTTGGTTCTTTATTCCATATTATTTTCACTGATTTAAGTTGGCTGAAATCATACACATGACACATAGTTTGTAACACCCCTTAATATTCGTCGTAGACCCATAAAAGTATATATATTTATGATCAGGACTAAATCCTAAGACTATTTAGCAATGTCCGTCCGTCCGTATCAACTTTTGAGGCCTTAAATGTATGGTAGGGAGCTGAAATTTAGAGCATATACTCCTTAGGGTCCCGAAATGGTAAAGTGTTAAAAGTTTTTAAATCCGCCCACTGCCACGCCTACAATTTATAAAAAACCATTTTAAGGTTAAAGTTAGAGAGGTAGAGTATTGGAACCTTTACAAGATACGTAGGCTCTGTCCTCCTTTATAAGTCTGTAATATAATATTTTTTGCCACGCCTACTTTTTGTGGGCTTTTTTCACTAAAATGGTGTTTTCAGCGAAAATTTTCATAGAAACTGGAAAAAAATGTTTAACAAGATATTAAGAAAACATTTTTTCCAATATATCGCCCATATAAAGTTTTTGGCCAAGCCCACTTTTTTGGGGCGTTTTTTCAAAAAAAAATATTTTTTTTTTATAAATTTCATAGAATGAAATGATATCCATCACCTTCTTAATGCTTTTTTCTTTGGGGCATATAGGGATATGGATAGGGTATCGTACTATTCGCCCCAAGCGGACTGTAGCCTTTCCTTATGTTTGTTTAATAGGATTCAAATTGTCAAAATTCATGCCTGTTTTTCTAAGGATATATATGTGCCCAAATGTCTATCAGGGTCAAATTATGTTCTGTTCCAGACACACTACACCGATCTACTTTAATTATGAGGTAGAATCTATTAATTTAGAGCGTGTGTATCAAAAAAAGGACCTTGGTGTAGTTTTGTATACTAAACTTTCCTTTTTTTATTTTATTTATATTATTTATGTCCCATTGTATTTTACCAGGTGTTTGTTATTTGGATTTGAATTGAAGATCTTCAGGAACAATTCGCGAAACTGCCAGATTTAAAAATTCAATATGACTAAAGATAGAATTTGCGGAATTTTTATGAAAATTTAGAAACGTATCAAATCGAAAAGTAAGTAAAACCTACTTACTTATTTAACGAGCTCCCGACCCGTGAAGAGTCCCTGCCTGAAATACGGCAGCCTTCCATACTCTGCGATCCCGAGCACGCTGCTTCCAGTTTTCCAGACCAAGCGCTCTGGCATCCGCGATTGGTTGGTCTTTAAAACGGAGGTTCGGTCTTCCTTGTCGTTTCCTCTTGCCTGGAACGTTGTTGTCCAATCGCTCGATGTGGCCGAGCCAATGTAGTCGACGAGTTCTGGCTTTTTGGACTACATCCACATCTTGGTACAGCTCGTAGAGTTCACGGTTGTATCTTCTCATCCATTCACCCTCCTCGCACATATGACCAAATATCCGTCGAAGGATTTTACCAGTATTAACTCTCCTTTCCTGCTTATCGTCCAGCACTCGGCGCCGTATAGAACTGGTAGGATAAGGGTTCTGCAGAGCATGCACTTTGTCCTTTGAGTTAGGAGTTTTGAACCCATTTGTTTTTCCAAACCGAAGTAGCAGCGGTTTCCTAGGGTAATTCTTCGACGGATCTCCACTATGATGTCATTTGTGGAGTTGATGTTTACCCCGAGGTAGATGAACTCCTTAACTACCTCGAAGTTGCTGCTATCAACAGTGACATTTTGTTCTAGTCGGTGGACAGATGATTGTATGTTTGTTGATAGCATATAAAGGGTCCGCCAAAAAACTTTTTTTTTTAAAAAAAGCTATAAAAAAAAACGACTGAATATTTTCTCCAATTTCTTTTTTTATTTGAAAGTACAATCCTTCTGGTTAATAATGGAAAATAATTTCATTCAAATGGCTGCCTCGGCTGGCCATGCAGTAGCCTACACGATCGGTCCAATTTTTAAGCACATTATCGATTGTGTGCAGCTGTATTTCAGCAATGGCTTCACGAATATTGTCCTTTAAAGCGTCAATTGTCTCTGGCATGTCGGCGTAACACTTATCTTTTACGGCACCCCACAAATAATAGTCCAACGGTGTCAAATCGCAGCTCCGCGGTGGCCAAACGACATCAGCTCTGCGGCTGATAATGCGATCTTCAAAAGCAGGGCGCAAAACATCGAGTGTAGCTTCGACTGTGTGGCACGTAGCGCCATGCTGTTGAAACCAAATGTTGCCAATATCCTCCTCTTCAATTTTTGTGAACAAAAATTCGTTCAACAAGGCCCGATAAAGATCGCCATTGACTGTAACGGCCACTCCTTGCTCATTTTCGAAGAAAAATATCCCAATTATACCTCTGGACCAAAATCCGCACCATACAGTGACTCGTTTTGGGTATATCGGCTTTTCAATGTATGCGTGCGGGTTTTCTGTGCCCCAAATGCGACAATTTTGCTTTTTTACATACCTGCCAAGATCAAAATGAGCTTCATCTGAAAAGATGATTTTTTGGCAAAATCGGCATCTTCTCTAAGGTCTCAAAGGTCAAATTCGTCTCAATGGTGTCTCCGAACTGTTTAATTGTTGAGAACGACGGTGAATTGATGTTGATGGCGCTTCACGCACACTTTCTGCCACAGCAGCAATTTTCTCGGGTGTCTTTGGCTTTTTACGCTTTGGTTTATCGATTAGGATGCCAGTTTCTTTTACTTTTTTCACAAGATAACGAACACGGTGCATCTCTTCTTCCAAAATCCCTACGCAATTTTCGCACACATTCTGCAACATTACCATGCTTTTCAAAGTAATGTAGCAATATTTTCCAGCGTTGTTCAAGCGTATACACAACCATATTCGTTCAGCGGAAGGATAAAACTAATTATCCGTCAAATCAGACATGAGCTAATTGTTACCCTTCACGAAATAAGCACTAGTTGAAAAAAAAACGTTAGATGGCGGACTCTTTATTTAGTCTTGTCCTCATTCTGTATAAAATGTATGTATAAAACTTTGCACGAGACCAATAATTTGATACAATTGCATCTTTGAGGCAACGCTGCTTGTGTAACAGGGGCCTATAAATATGGCGATAACTTTTTAGGGCCAACTGCACAGACATATTTAAACGATCTGCAAAGTGCGAGTGTACTAGACTCTCTTAAAACCTCAATGTGAATACATGATTGACTATGCATTGACGGTGCATTACCGTACATAAATATGCTTTCGTTGATTTTTTTTTTTATAATGTACGCGCACTAAAGGGACTTTGGATACCCTTATAATGAAGTGACACAGTGCGGCATTAGGGAAATGAAGGATAAGAGAAAGGGAGAAACCGATGCACGTTGATTTTAAATGTTTGTAAACTATAATGTAGAGAACAGAGCGTGGTAGAGCATTCCACATTCGTATTGTACGGTTGAGAAAGGAATCTTTATATTTCACAGTACGTCCGAAAACAGGCTTAAGGGTAAACTGATGTGCATTCCTCGCATGGCGAGTATTGCGGTTGAATTGCTGTAGGGGTGGAATGCAACTAGCTATTTCATTTGAGCACTTGCGGTGGAAATACCGATAAAACAATGACAGGCAGGAGACATTACGACGATGACTAAGAGAGTCAAGTGATTTCGCGATGTCTCGATCGCCAATAAGTTTTACCGCACGTTTTTGGATCCTGTCAAGTAGCTCCAAATATGTTATTGGTGCACTAGACCAGATATGGGCGTTGTACTCAAGTTTTGGGCGAATAAATGCCTTGTAGATTTTAGCCAGATCAGAAGAGGTGAAATATTTCTTGCATCCCTTAAGGAAGCCTAGACATTTCGCAGCGTTCTTGGCGACATCAAATATGTGGTCATTCCAACGAAGGTTGTCATTAACACACATACCGAGAATGAAAAGTCGTTCGGTTTCAGCGATGCAAGTGCCGTTCATAGATAATGGCAGAGAATTAGGGGTTCGCTTCAATGACAGCAGACAGCATTGCGTTTTGGAAGCACTAAATTCCACTCTGTTGGTTTTACCCCATTTAAGAATGCTGTCAAGATCGGAATTCAATGAGCTTAACATACGTTGCCGTTCCAGTTCAACGCCCGAAGATAAGGGGCGTTACCCAGGAAACGAATATGAAAAGCTGAGAGTACTGTCATCAGCAGATGAATGGAATGGATTAGATGTGACAGACAGGAGGTCATTGATAAAAATGAGAAAGAGAGTCGGAGACAAAACAGAGCCTTGAGGGACACCAGAATTTATTTTGTGAGTTGCAGACTTGAAACCGTCCAAAACAACTTGTATTGAACGGTCCGAAAGGTAATTTCTAATCCATTGAAGAAGGGTAACATCGAACCACCATGGTGAATAAATTGGTTCCACTTTTCGGTTAGATATGTCATCAAATCACCAGTGGACCTGTTGCTGCGAAAACCGTACTGTAGGTCATTAAGAAGTTTTCGGGATTCGAGATATTTCATAAGCTGACGGTTTATCAGCGTTTCCAAGACCCTGGAAAGAAGGGACGTAAGTGCAATTGGTCGGTAGGAAGAGGGAGAGGAAGATTCGCCTTTTTTGGGGACAAATGGGCTGGACAAATGCTGTTTTCCATCTTCTCTGAAAGAGCCCTAAAGAATAGGAAAGATAGAAAAGCTTACGCAGTGGTTTTGCCAGCGTGGAAGAACACCGCTTCAGAACTATAGGGGAAATACCATCTGGGCCAGCGGATTTGTGAATGTTGAGATCTTGAAGTACTCTTGCCACAGTACGGGTGCGGAAGTGGATTTGTCCCATGGAGTGTTCTACGCGCTCGAGTACTGGGGGAGATAATGCACAATCTGGGAGCGTTGAGCTAGCTGCAAAATGAGCAGCAAACAGATTGGCTTTATCCGAAGAGCTGACAGCTGGAGTGTCATTGCAAATGAGTGTCGGGATAGATGACGAGGCCGAATTTTTAATATTCTTAACAAACGACCAAAAGTTTTTACTACCGGAGGGACTTTGTAGTATTTTTTGCCTCAACTTTTGGTCGTAGGAGAATTTGACACGATTAATGTGGGCATTGCAGTCATTTCTGACTCGTTTGAACTTTTTCCGGTTTTCCTCAGTTGGGTTGGCCTTAAATGACCGAAAACTTACCTCTTTAGCCCTGATAGCTTCTTCTGTTAGGGATAAAGCGTTTCATACCCAGGTGAATTAGATTTGTAATCACATCGGCACCGGCATCCACGTCGTTGTTGAGGAAGCAGAATGACAAGTTAAAACTCCTAAAGAAACCGTTTAAAGCTTCCCAATTGGCTTTCTCGTATTGCCATACGGTTCTTTTAGGAGCTTGTTCTTTAACAGTGTGGCTGGAGTACGAGAAATTCGCCGACATGATACAATGGTCTGACGAACCTTGGGGCGATAATACATTTAAAGTGTATTTATCAGGGTGAGAGGTAAGAAACAAGTCCAGAGTGTTGGCGTTTTGACCGCTAATGACCGGTATCCGTGTCGGCTCATTTACAATCTGGGTTAAATTATTAACCTCAGCAAAGATCTCAACATACCTTCCTTCGGGTGTTGTCTGTCCAGAATGTCGAAGCCAACTTGAATTGTGTATATTGAAATCGCCCGCAATGACGATTTCAGTACGAGGATAATGGGTAACAATTCTGGTGATGGAATCAGACAGTGCATCAAACTCATTATAAGTTAAATGCCTGTCCTGGTTAGGGCTTCTGTACATAAAACAGTAGTGAATGAATTGCCTACGGATATGAAATTTTAGCCAAATAAAATTAAATTCCGGATTGGAACATTAGCCATATTGAGGTAGAAGTTGGTAGGCTACATCACTACGTATATAAACGGCGATACCACGATGGGAAAAGAATAATGGCACCAAGCTATATCCAGGCAGACTAATCTCCGTTAAATCGGAATCAATGCTGACCTGTATTTCACTTAGTGCCAAAACAGCTGGTTTATTGTAAATCGCATGGGCGTACAATGAAAAAAAATTGGATCTCAACCCACGAATATTACTCACGTCCACTCTAAAATTCCCACGCATAAAAAAAAACTCAACTCCGACGCTGACTAAGCTGGGCCGTACTGTGTAGATCCTGACGTCAGCTTTCCAAAACAAATCACTGCAGGTGTTATACAAGGAATTGCTTTGGTCTGCCAACAAAATCCACACAAAGCGACCCGCTATTCGCTAAATGATACTCTACCCATTTATGCAAGTTAACGCACGCGCACATCAACCAGACAGCAGAGTGAACTTGGCATAACCGGACACCGGACATTTCACCAGCACATTCCAACGCTTTTCTCACACTACATTTCCTCACACTACATTCCACACATAATCCAATCATATCACCATTACTGCATAATCAGCACCTTTTATCCATTCACCCCATGCACCGACCTATTCCCTTACGATGCACATTGTTCAAAAAGATAAAATTACTTTAAGGTAGAATTAAGTTATGAAGAAATAAATCAGTGATGAATTAAACCTGAAAGTGAAAAGTCGTTTCATTTACAAACGAGCTTAAATAATTGGCGCCCAACTACTTGTGGTCTATTGTGTTTTGTGGTTAAAAATTTGATCTCAAAAATCCTTGTAAAGGAGAACAGGATCATTTAAAATAATCGTCATACAATGAGAATAACCTAGCACAAATAGGCAACATTGAAGCACTCAACGACCAACTACAAATCCTCATATAAGGAGAAGGTTAGGGACAACAAACCGAATTAAGACGATTAAGGATCTCAACAATCAACAAACAGGAATAATCAACATAAAAGAATTAGTCAGCAAAAAAATGAAAGTTTTGTGAGTAAAAAAATTGTGAAAATTTAGTTGATTATTAGTTGAAATATCGTATAGAATTTAAATAGAAAGTTTTAATAGTAAATAATAGTGTAAAGGTATTCCAAAATGAGCATTACAAAAGAACAAATTATAGAACTTGTCCGCGCTACCGTCGAGTTATCACAGGAACAGTTTACGGAACAAATAAATAATCTGACATCCGCAATCGGTCAATTACAACCCCCTAGTGTTAAAACATACGTGCCTGTATCTGTTCAACCCGGTGTTCAAAATCGTAGTGTTGGTCTCGATCTAGTAAAATCCTTACCCGAGTTTAAAGGCGATACCTCTTCATATCCTTTCTGGCGTGCAGCGGCGCATTTCGCAATGAGTTATTATCACGAAGGATCTGAAAATTACTACATTGCCATGGGAATTCTAAGAAACAAAATAACAGAATCTGCTAACGCAACTTTATCCGCTTTTAATACGGTGCTAAATTTTAATACGATTATTGCTCGATTAGATCAAGTTTACTCGGACAAAAGGCCATTACATGTTCTTGAAAATGAACTTAGTATTTTGCGTCAAGGTAACCTATCCATTAGTGAATATTACGATGCAGTTGATAAAAACTTAACCCTAATAATAAATAAAAATATTATGACACACAGCGGTAACAATGAGGTTATTGTTGCTCTCAACGAGCGTGCCAGGGAGAATGCTTTACGTATTTTCATTTCTGGTCTACGAAAGCCACTATGTGATATATTATTTTCTTCTCGTCCCTCTGATCTACCGACAGCTCTTGCAACGGCACAAGAACTGGAAACAAACCATAAGCGGTACGAATTCGCACGTACGTTTGCTGCGGGCAGCTTAACAAAAAATAGCGGATCCCAGTTTCAACAAGATTCTGATCCACATATTCGCAATTACCCACAGTATAGTCGTGTTCAACAAAACCAAAAATATAAACCAGTTCCAATGGATGTAGATAATCGTACTTCTTATTTTAGAAAGCAAATTCCTACTCGGAATAATTCTTTAAAACAGCATCCGAGTAGAAGCCTAAGACATCCAGACCAACAACAAGCCATGGTGGCTAAACGCCCACGGGACATAACGAACTCTACTCAATCACCTATCCAAAAATTACAAAAAATTAACTTAATGAAATTAGAAAGTTCCGAATTAGGAAGCGAATTTTGCTGGGATAATTCTTCTGAAAGGCAGTCGGATGACCAAATTGATGATGAGATCAATTTTCTAGGGTAAAGTCACTCTTGCCGTTTATTACTAAAACTGCAATAAATGGACAAGAGATGCGAATTTTAATAGACACAGGAACTTCCAAGAATTATATTAAAAAACATGATTTTCTTAAAGCAATATGCCCAGTAGAAAACCCCTTCAATGTTAAATCTGTCAACGGAACTAATCTCATAAAAGAAAAATGCAAAATAAATGTGTTAAAAAACAATTCAACATTCTTCATACTCAATTCGTTGAATACCTTCGACGGTATTATAGGGTACGATTTCCTTAAGCAAATAGATGCAAAAATTGATACTCAAAATGAAATTTTGTTTTTTAGAGATGGCAAAGAAAAACTGCGCCATCTCAGTTGTCAACAGGTTAATTTAATTACTACAGACCAGAAGTCAGTTCCTGAATACATACGAACACAGTTTAATCAGTTAATTCAAGAAAATGTCTCTGCATTTGCAGAGCCAGATAAGGCATTACCTTTTAATACACAGATTAAAGCCACTATACGGACAACAACCGACGAACCTGTCTATACTAGGAGTTACCCTTATCATATTTCAGCGACCGTGTTTATAAATGATGAAATAAAATCACTTTTGCGGGACGGAATCATTCGAACATCATGTTCACCATATAATTCCCCAATTCATGTAGTTAATAAAAAAGGTTTGGACGAAAACGGCAAAGCAAACGGCAAACGGTACCCCATCCCTGATACATCGGTCATTCTAGCAAATTTGGGTGAATCTAAATACTTTACAACCCTAGATTTGAAATCCGGATTTCACCAAATTCTTTTAGCGGAAAACGACCGGCAAAAAACCGCTTTTAGCGTCAATAATGGCAAGTATGAATTTTGTCGATTGCCATTTGGCCTTAAAAATGCTCCAAGCATTTTTCAAAGAGCTATCGACGATATTTTACGAGAAGATATCGGTAAAATCTGTCACGTCTATATTGACGATATAATCATATACTCCCCAGACGAGCAGACACATTTAACATACATAGACAGAATATTGAAAAAACTGGAACAAGCCGGAATGTTTCCACGAAAAATCAAAATTTTTTTAAAACAGAAGTAGAGTTTTTAGGCTTTTTAGTTTCACAAGAAGGTATAAAGACTTGCCCCGACAAAGTTCAGGACATTTTAAATTATACAACACCAGAGACACTTCGAGCATTACGTTCTTTTTTGGGATTATCAGGATATTATCGTAGGTTTATAATGGACTATGCAAGAATAGCTAAGCCTTTGACAAAATTCTTACGCGGAGAAAATGGTCACGTAGGGACTAACCGTTCCAAAAATATAAAGATAAAACTTGATACAGAGGCCTTGCAGGCATTTGAAAAACTAAAAAAAAATTTAGCTTCAGAAGACGTTTTACTTCAATATCCAGACTATAAGAAGCCCTTTGAGTTAACAACCGATGCCTCTTCATCTGCATTAGGAGCAGTACTCTCCCAGAATGGCAATCCTATTACCATGGTTTCCCGAACGCTTTCAAAAACGGAAGAAAATTACGCCACCAATGAGCGCGAACTTTTGGCAATAGTGTGGGCATTACAGAATCTCAGACATTACTTATATGGTACCAAAGCCATACACATATATACAGATCACCAACCCCTTACATTTGCAATTTCGGACAAAAATCCAAATTCAAAAATCAAAAGATGGCGTGCTTTTATTGAGGAATTCTCGCCTAAATTCCATTATAAGCCCGGTAAAGAAAATAAAGTTGCAGATGCGCTTTCAAGACAATTTATTCATACTTTATCTAAATCAAACACAAAAACGGAAACAGTACATAGCGAAATTTCATCAACAAGAACAATTAAAACAATAAAGTTCCCTGTCAACCAATTTAGAAACCAACTTGTAATATCCAGATCTGACCATAATCATAAGAGTACAAAAATTTTATTTCAGAAATGTATCCGACACACAATAAGCTTTAGTACTGATTCCGTACTAATGCAATATCTTCGAGAATGTGTAAATCCCAATGTGGTGAACGCAGTTCACTGCGATCTTCCAACTCTGGCCCAAGTTCAAAATACTCTAATGCTAAATTTTCCAAGCGTTAAATTTGTTCACACTGAAAAACTAGTTATTGATCTCTTAAACAAAGATGACCAATTAGAGACAGTTACAACGGAACATAATCGTGCTCATCGATCCCTTCAAGAAAACTTTCAGCAAATTCTTAATGACTACTACTTTCCCGATATTAAAAAGATGCTCAAAACTATTATTATGAATTGTAAAATATGTTTGGAAAACAAATACCAAAGAAAACCTTTTAAACCAGAGATAGGTGCAACACCGTTGCCTAGCGTCCCGGGAGAAATTCTTCATATCGATATCTTTATTACAGATAAACAGCATTTCCTAACGTGCATTGATAAATTTTCCAAATTCGTAATAGTAATCCCTATAGCTTCTCGTTCTTCCATTGACATAAAGGAGGCATTGCTTCAAATATTAGGAAAATTCAAAAGTCCAAAAATATTAGTTTCCGATAATGAAAAAGCGTTTAAATCAGGTATTATTACAACGCTCCTCAGAGACCACTTTTCCATTGAGCAATTTTTCGTCCCGACACTCCATAGTGAAAGTAATGGCCAAATTGAGCGATTCCATTCTACGCTTTTAGAAATTGCACGTTGTATAAAATCGCAACAACAAATAAATGACACAGTAGATCTTGTGCTTTTAGCAACACATAAATATAATAATACGATCCACTCCATTACGAACGCAAAACCAACCGATATAATGCACGATTATCAAGCAGAAAAGCTAGAGCTCATAAGAAAAAAGCTGACAATTGCTCAAGAAAAAACGCTTGGACGAAACCAAAACATATCCAGTAAAATCTACCAGCCTGGCGAAATAGTTTTCGTCCGAAGCAATAGGCGCTTAGGAAACAAATTTGAAAAAATCTTTATTGAAAAAGTAATTGAAAAAGATTTAGGCACCACTGTTTTGATAGATGGCAAGAAAATCCATAAAAGTAACCTCCGTTAATACTTTATTTTCAGTTTGTCATTCTTCATCCTTCGGATATCAATAGCCGAAATTCACGATTACTCAAATGCACACTTCATAGCAGTAACTAAAGGAAAAACAGCCACCTACAACGAATTCTTATATCTTGTTCATGTCACAAACCTCTCTGAATATAGGACCATTGCTTACGAAAGCAAAAACGTTCACATAACGGCCCTGCAAAAAGGAGACGATATTCTGAACCAACAATCTGAAGAAATATTGCACATAATTAGTACACTTGAAGTCCCAAGGAGATTCGCAAGATCTATAGACTTTATTGGGAGTACACTAAAATTTATAGCCGGAACCCCTGACCACAGCGATTTTGAACTTCTATTAACGAAAGAAAATACACTTATTGAGAACAGTAATAGACAAACAAAAATAAATTCTCAAATACAAGACAAAATTAATGAATTAACAAATCAAATCAATGCCATAGTTACACAACACAGCGATATAAGCAAGTCTTCAGAGTCAGAATTATTACTTTTGGAATATCTATCTGTAAGAAATAATCTTTTAATTAGCCATTTAAATAATATAGCGTTATCAATTGTATTAGCCAAAAATAACATAATAAACCCATTAATCTTAGATAATTTAGAAATAAGTCACTTAATTGATTCTCAATATCTTCCGATTAGTATAAGTAACTTACTTTCCGCTGCTAAAATTAAAATACTTCAAAATTCAGATGTAATAAATTATGTATTACAAATTCCTAAAATTGAAAACTTTTGTGATTTTATCGAAATTTATCCTGTAGTTCATAATGAAACTATTCTTAAGCTAGATATAAGGCAGGCTGCAAAATGCAAAAAATTCATACAACCCTTAAAAGAATGTGTCCATACGTCAGAAGTCAACATTTGCAAACCTACAACCTCGGAATGTATCATGCAGTTGCTAAATAATAATACAGCTCTATGCGCCTCCCAAAACTCACACCACCTACCTCTCGTACAGGAGATTGATGATGGAGTAATAATACTCAACGATGTACCGAAGACAACTGTTACCGATCACGTTCAGTTAGAAGTGCAGGGAACATATCTAATGACATTTTCAAATTCAATAAAAGTTAACGACACCGTATACCGAATAAGGAAGAAAGCCGCTTATGTCGTACCGCATCCCCCAAAGGCTATTTCCGTAACGCACCTAGAGCACGAAACGAAACTATCGCTTCCATATTTGCATCATATTCATATTGACAACACAAATCATATCGAAACACTTAACGAAGAAATATCGGCTCAAAAAATTCTCTGGTGGACCACAATTTCCCCAATAGCAGTAATTGTTTGCATACTAATCTTTATGCTCCTTAGACGCAACAGACAACATGCAGTCACATCAAACCAAATTGACTCCATAATAACACAAGTCAAGAGTCGAAACGAGGACGTGTCGAACTTAACAGGGGGAGGAGTTAACGCACGCGCACATCAACCAGACAGCAGAGTGAACTTGGCATAACCGGACACCGGACACCGGGCATTCCACCAGCACATTCCACTCCCAACACACGCTTTTCTCACACTACATTTCCTCACACTACATTTCCACACATAATCCAATCATATCACCATTACTGCATAATCAGCACCTTTTATCCATTCACCCCATGCACCGACCTATTCCCTTACGATGCACATTGTTCAAAAAGATAAAATTACTTTAAGGTAGAATTAAGTTATGAAGAAATAAATCAGTGATGAATTGAACCTGAAAGTGAAAAGTCGTTTCATTTACAAACGAGCTTAAATAATTTGCATATGCAAGCTTATGCACATTGCGGTTGGCCCTTTTATATAGAATAATATTCTTGGTTGCTCTCTCACACAGTATTTGAAAGCCATAAATTGTATATTTTTGCATAAAATCATTCATTTAAAATCACCGTTATATCTATTCGAGAAACTGTAATCCACACAGTCGTCAAGAATATTTAATATAATCATACAGTCTTGTAATAACACCAACTCGTCGCGTATACTCGAGTGATTTTTCTAAAATCTATAGAAACAGATCATAATGTCTCATTACATATTTAAGAAGATAATTGAATGAAGTGAACGAATGCAAGAAAAAGTGTCCGAATACTGATGTAGTATTGTTACTTTTACAAAGTGATATCCTTCATGCAAAATAGTGAAAAATGAAAATTTTTTAATCGATGTTTTGCCCTAGAATTGAAATACTTACTCCAATTCTAAAATTTAATTACTTACTCCAATTCTAGTAGCACTATTTAGATTCAGCTTCGAATACAGTTATATCCGTCGCACTTAGCTTAAAGATTAATATTCCTTCCCAAGGGTAGAAGGAGATCTGCCTCAGATCGCAAGTCATTCAGTAACCCTAACTTATTTTTTCTTGAAAGTTAGAAAGGCTTAACTGTCAGCCCCTCTAAAACAACAATTCTTCCCTTCACCCAGAATCATATCCTTCCAACTTTATCACTGAACAACACGCCTATACAATTCTCAAAGGAAGTAACATATCTCGGTATCACCCTTGATCATAAGCTTACTTCGAATGTTCACCTAGAACGCACCCTAAATAAAGTGACGGCTATATTATAGGTATGGGCTAAACTCTTCGGTAAGAAATTTGGTCTATGTCCAAAAAGTATACATTGGGCCTACCAAACCATACTCCTACCAATCATCACTTATTCAGCTCTAGTGTGGTGGGAAAATGTAAACCAAATATCTGCCCAAAAAGCACTTCAATGGATAAAAAGACTAGCATGCTTAGAAATCACAGGTGCCAGGCTGCTATAGAGGAAATCCTTGACCTCCCACCGTTACACGCACGAATTAAGAAGTGCGCTGCTTCAAGCGCAATGAAGCTTCATTTGGTGAAACAATTCAAACAGGGCGATCTCAAAGGACACTTAAGCATCTTAAACTCCTCAAAAATGATACACAGCCCTTCGATATTCAAATCACGGACCTCATTCTCACAAAAATAAGCTTTCAACGAAAATTTAACACCACCATACCTGACCGTTCGCTAAGGGGAGCTGAAGTCCCTAGGCTAGACAGGTCCCACTCAGTCTGGTTTACGGATGGTTCAAAAATGTCAGTTCCCCTAGGACACAAAACATCAATCTTCCAAGCAGTAGTATATGCCATCGAACTAGGCGCAAAAGTTTTAACTGGTCGTTGTGCTTCCTCAACAACGACGTGGATGCCACTGCCGATATGATTTAAATTTAATTCACCTGGGTATGAAACGCTTTATCCCTAACAGGATAGGACCTAACAGTATTAGACCTAAGGAAAACGCGTGGTGTGAATTGAGCTGTAAAGAAGCTATCAGGGCTAAAGAGGTAAGTTTTCGGTCATTTAAGGCCAATCCAACTGAGGAAAACCGAAAAAAGTTCAAACGAGTCAGAAATGACTGCAATTCCCCACATTAATCGTGTCAAATTTTTGAGGCAAAAAATACTACAAAGTCCCTCCGGTAGTAAAAACTTTTGGTCGTTTGTCAAGAATATTAAAAATTCGGCCTCGTCATCTATCCTGACACTCATTTGCAATGACATCCCAGCTGTAAGCCGTTCGGATAAAGCCAAACTGCTTGCTGATCATTTTGCAGCTAGCTCACCGCTGCCAGATTGTGCTTTATCTCCCCCTGTACTCGAGCGTGTACAATATTCTATTGGACCCATTCATTTTCGCACTCGTACAGTGGCAAGATCTCAACATACATAAATCCGCTGGTCCAGATGGTATTTCCCCTATCGTTCTGAAGCGGTGTTATTCCACGCTGGCAAAACCACTGCGTAAGCTCTTCTATCTGTCCTATTCTTCAGGGCTCTTTTAGAGAAGGTGGAAAACAGCATTTGTCCAACCCGTCCAAAAAAAAAAGGCGAATCTTCCTCTCCCTCCTCTTACCGACCAATTGCACTTACGTCCCTTCTTTCCAAGGTCATGGAAACGCTAATAAATCGTCAGCTTATGAAATATCACGAATCCCGAAAACTTCTTAATGGCCGACAGTACGGTTTTCGCAGCAAAAGGTCCACTGGTGGTTTGATGACTTATCTAACCAAAAAGTGGAACCAATCTATTCACCATGGTGTTCCCCAAGTCTCCGTTTTGTCTCCGACTCCCTTTCTCATTTTTATAAATGATCTCCTCTCTGTTTCTTCTAATCCTATTCATTCCTTCGCCGATGACAGTACCCTCAGCTTTACATATTCGTTTCTTGGGCAATGCCCCTCATCTTCGGGCGTTGAACTGGAACGGCAACGTATGATAAGCTCATTAAATTCCGATCTCGACAGCAAACTTAAATAGGGTAAAATCAACAGATTAGAATTTAATGTTTCCAAAACGCAATGCTGTCTGCAGTCATTGAAGCGAAACCCTAATTCTCTGCCATTATCCATGGATGGCACTTGCATCGCTGAAACCGATCGACTTTCCATTCTCGGTATGCGTGTTAATGACAACCTTCGTTGGAATGACCACATATTCGATGTCGCCAAGAACGCTGCGAAATGTCTAGGCTTCCTTAAGCGATGCAAGAAATATTTCACTCCTTCTAATCTAGCAAAAATTTATAAGGCGTTTATTCGCCCCAAACTTGAGTATAACGCTCATATCTGGTCCGGTGCTCCAATTACATAGTTGGAGCTACTTGTCAGGATCCAAAAACGTGCGGTAAATGGTATTGGCGATCGAGACATCGCGAAATCACTTGACTCTCTTAGTCATCGTCGTAATGTCTCCTGCTTGTCATTGTTTTATCGGTATTTCCACCACAAGTGCTCAAATGAAATTGCCAGTTGCATTCCACCCCTACAGCAATTTAACCGCAATACTCGCCATGCTAGAAATGCACATCAGTTTACCCTTAAGCCTGTATTCGGACGTACAGTGAAATACAAGTATTTGTTTCTTAACCGTACAACGCGAATGTGGAATGCTCTACCGCGCTCTGTTTTTCCCTCACATTACAGTTTACAGACATTTGAAACCAACGTGCATCGGTATCTCCCTTTTCCTAATCCTTCACTTTCCTAATGCCCGCACTGTGTTACTTCATTTTAAGGGTATCCAAAATCCCTTTAGTATATTATAAAAAAAAAAGGTCAAAGATCAAAGAAGATTAAATATATACATTCTCTCAGACAGTTAAGCAGCACTCAAAGCTCTTAACTCCTACAAGTTCAACTGCCTACTTGTTTGGAACTGTCTAACTGTTCTAACTTTTTGATGTAACGCAGTTGGGTAGGTGTTTAGGTTTTGTCTGAAGAGGGGTAAGAGGCAAGGAAAAGAAGTGAGATCGGCAAGACAAGTAGAAATGTGTAGGACAAGTTGTAAGTATCCTAGGATCCATACCTTTTTTTTTTTTTTTGTATAATGTACGCGCAGTAAAGGGACTTTGGATACTCTTGTACCTACATACCCATATTCTCTTCCGCATCAGCCAGGAGGTGGAACTTTAGATGTTTTTTTTCGATGTATCCCCAGGAGAGATAATCCTCATTTTTTCTTTTATATTTATCATGCATAATCAAATTCATATAATTCAACAAACATACATAGTACAATAAATATCAACATAACAAAGAAAAACTTAATGAAAATTTATTATAGAGAGATTCATGTATGTAACTTTGTTGCTCTCAAATGGATACTCTTACCTACTCTCGGAGAGTTACCCTCGAAATTGGAAAAGTTTTATTATTATTCTACATATATGTAGAATGTAGGGATGTAGCTGTATGATTCCAATTTCTTACTAATGAAATGGGAAAAAGTGCTTGATATCATTTCCATTCCAAATAAATATTCACTGTAACAGGCATGACCCGTTAAGAACTACGTCAGATAGAAGTTTGTTTCTGTGGGTCCATCTTCCCTTAATCGATTCGCTCCATTGTTGTTGTCAGGTTGCTATACTACGATTCCATTCGTAGTTTCTTTTATCGTTATCTACCTGTCCATAACGGACACGCTTTTTAATCTAACCATTTCTTCAGCAAGTATATCGATAGGTACCATAGAAGATACGACGAGTATAGCATCGTTTTAAATTGTTCGAAACGCACACGCCACCCTTAGAGCGGCAAGACGATGGACGGATTTGACTCCCCGAATGTAGGACTTTACTTTCGCTGCACTCAACCATATTTCGATCGCATACATCAGAATAGAACTGGGAACTCCTGCAAGAAGAAATCTCTTGGTTTGTGTTACATACGTATGAATTATTATTGTGAATAATGCTATGTATTATGAAATGCTATTGTGAATTCAATGAATTAGGTTGGCTGTCATATTTGACATGCACGAAATAAAACTTCACTTCCGAGACGGCAACCAACAGCGTGGTTTCTTTCCCTATTCTCATTTTTGGGGTTAGGCAAAAATACATCAGTGGCGACGAGGATTTTTAAGATTAAGGAAAATCTTAGCGATGACCGAATCAACGCAGCAAATTATTCTAGCATTGACAAATGCACTACAATCCTTACAAACCAACCCCAGTACACCAAATTTACACTTTGAGCAATTCAACGAGAATGAGGAACCTTTCACTAATTACATAAAAAGGCTGGAAAATTATCTTGCACTACGGAACATCTCCGACGCTGCAAAAAAACGGCAAGTACTAATTAACTGCATTGGCGCTAAATACTACCAACTTCTATCCAATTTAACAGCCCCAGATGAACCTGACGGAAAATCATACAACGATCTAATCGTGCTTTTAAAAGATCACCTCAGTCCAAGCCGAATGAAATAACAGAACAGCATAAGTTTCTGCTTAGACTCCAACATGAGGGAGAATCGATATCGAACTACCTAGCAGAACTAAACAAGCTGAGCGCATATTGCAATTTCATCTGTGATGAGTGTAAGAAATCTACGCTTAACACATCTAACACATCTGCGCTCACAGTTTATTCGGGGGCTGAGGGACTCGAATATAAAGGAAAGGCTTCTGCGAGAAACGGATATAACCTTGGAGAAAACAATAACTAATGCAATCTCTATGGAGGCTTCAAAAATGGAGAGCCGCAACATGCTTAATATTCACCAAGTACATGCAAAAGGATCAGTACAGAGATTAAAACCAAGTAGTAAAATGAGTTCTAAATTGCATGATCAAGCTATTCAGACAAATGGTGTGTTACAGGTGTGGGAAACCCAACCACAGGGCAAACAAGTGCCGTGCTACAAACTTGTTTTGTAAAAAGTGTAGATGCAGCGGCCATGTTGCCTCAGTGTGCATAAAATCGCAGAAACAGACTAATACATTGCAAGCTTTCCAAGGCTCTGATGAGGAAACAGATATGGAGCGTGATTTACAATCGGATGATGACCCGTACGAATTGAACGTATTAATTTTAGCACCAAAGAACAATAAAAGACAGACCCCTTTGCAAGTTAATCAAGAAGTTGAAGCAGGCGGTGGTAAGTACTTCATAACCTTACATATTAACAACACGGAGGTTGCCATGGAATTGGATACAGGGGCAGCAATATCAGTTATGAATTACGACAAGTTTATTTTTCATTGGCCGATGGCAAAAATTATGCCTACGAAAATTATGTTGAAAACTTACAACAATGCTACATTTCCTGCTTATGGCAAATCTCACGTGCAAGTTGAGTACAATGGACGTAAAGTTATGTGCGATCTTTATATCGTAAAGGAACCGTTTGATACACTCTTGGGAAGAGAATGGGTAAAGGCACTGAAATTGTTACAAATTAATTCCGTAAGCACATTTGCAGAGGGAGATATTAATCGTATGAAGGAACTGATTTTCGAGAATCATAAGGATGTTTTTCAAAACAAGATCGGTAAAATCCCCAATGTAAAAGGAATTTTCAAACTACGAGAAGGAGCATCGCCTATATTTGTAAAGCCACGACGGGTTCCGTATGCCATTCGACCCCTTATAGAAGATGAGATTATGCGATTGGAAATGGATGGCATTCTGGAAAAGGTCGAACATTCGGATTGGGGAACACCAGTCGTGCCAGTCATCAAATCGGACAAATCAATACGCTTATGTGCGGATTACAAGGTTACCTTCGACAAGCTTATAGTAAATGATAAATATCCCATACCAAAAATTGATGAGTTGTATCAAAAACTAAAATACGGTGAGTACTACTGCACTTTTGACATTCATAAAGCCTACTTACATCTCAGCATGTCAGAAGAAAGCGCACTATTGCAAACAGTAAGCTCAACGAAGGGTCTTTATAAAGTGAATAAGCTCATGTTTGGAGTAAAGACTGCACCCAATATATGGCAACGATTTATGGATGAGCACATCATTAATGACCTCGATGGTACCGCTTGCTTTTTCGACGACATAATCGTGATGGGACGTACCTTGGACGAGACACTCAATAGATGCAACCTTCTTCTTGACAAACTACAAAAATTTAACCTTCATTTAAATAAATCTAAATGTAAGATGTTTGAAAGAAACGTAATCTATCTGGGACACAAAATTAACAAGAATGGTTTACACAAAACACCCGATAAAATATGTGCGATTTCAGAGATGCCACCACCGACGGAGATAACTCAGCTACGTCAATTCCTAGAAATGGTTAATTACTACCACAAATTCATACCGGACTTGTCAACAAAATTACATCCACTTTACAAACTACTCAGGAAGGATCAGCGATTTGTATGGACATCTGAGTGTCAACATGCGTTTGAAATTCTCAAAAATGAGATCACAAGTGAAAACGTTCTGGCACCATTTGACGAAAACCTGCCACTCATTCTGGCTACAGATGCTTCGCCAGTAGGACTTTCAGCAATACTTTCCCATGCAACAGAGGAAGGAGAAAGACCTATTGCTTTTGCATCGAGGAGTTTAACAAAAGCCGAAACCAATTACAGTCAGTTGGATAAGGAAGCTACAGCCATTTATTGGGGATTGCATAAGTTTTTTGATTACTGCTACGGAAGAGAGTTCACACTTATAACTGACAACAAACCGCTAACTTCAATATTTAGTCCAGACAAAAATTTACCCGTACTTACAGCTCAGCGTTTATTACACTACGCCCTTTTTCTTAGTGGATTCGATTACAGAATTAAATACAAAAATTCAAAGGAACACACTAATGCTGATTTTCCCCTTAAAGATGTACTGCTTAGAGGGACAAACAAAAGAAATTTTTCAGCTTTGGGAAGATTTTTTACCAGTAACTAACAAGGACATCTTAAGGGAGATGAAGAAGGATAAAGAGCTGTCATTATTGGTCATCCAGTTACAATCCGGAGATACTCTCAAAAACTCACCATATAGCACTATGGAGAGTGAGCTTATGTTGCAAGATGGTTGCATTTATAGGGGTATCCGAGTGATAATACCAACAACACTTCGCTCCGAAGTCCTAAAAGAACTTCACAGTGCACATATTGGTATTACTAAAATGAAAGCGTTGGCAAGGAGTTATTGCTATTGGCCCAGGATAGATCGCGATATTGAGGAACTGGTAAGAAGCTGTCATGGTTGTGCAAAAGTACTTACAGAGCCAAAGAAAGTTGTAACCCATCCGTGGGAAGTTCCTGCTCAACCCTGGCAGCGTTTGCATATTGACTTTGCGGGACCATTTATGGAGTTTTATTTTTTGGTGATTGTGGATGCAAGGACAAAGTGGTTGGAGGTGTTTCCGATGAAGCGAATAACAAGTAGTTTTACAATACGCGCACTGAGGGAAGTCTTCGCCAGGTTTGGTATTCCGAATACCCTAGTATCAGACAACGGCACAAATTTCACTTCGAAAGAGTTTCGCGATTTCTTAAAATCTAATGGTATTATTCACAAACTTTCCTCACCAGCACATCTTTCTACAAACGGACAGGCAGAACGTTTTGTACGAATTCTCAAAGATGGACTACGATCATCAGTCAATGATGCTGGAGATTTTCACACAAAGTTACACCGCCTACTCATCCAGTACCGGAAAACACCATCTACAACAACGGGAAGGAGCCCAGCCGAGTTTATGTTGAAATTTAATTTTCGAACTAAACTTGACTTGCTGAAATCTACGTACGCGGGTGAGAGTGAGAGGAATTACGAGTGGACGCGAAGTTTTGCAGTTGGGGAGTCAGTTCAAATCCGTTACTATCAAAATAAAGAATGCAAATGGAAATTTGGAAAAGTAAAACAGCGAGATGGGCACCTGCATTATCTGGTGGATGTTGAGGGAATTTCTTATCGCAGGCACATTGACCAGATTCGTTCAACACTTGTTGAAGGTAATATTCCTAATCGTTTTACAACCGTTCATTTAGAGGAACCAAACGCGATTGGTGGTCCAGGGGAAGACAGCGAGATAACAACAACGACCAGAAGCTTTGACGGCGAGGAAAAAACGGCGGACAATGAAGAGGCGACGAAAAATACCGGTGAACTTTTTGTTGATGATGCTAATAAGATTGCAAGTGAAGAGAAACATGAACAAACAACGGAGATTAGACGATCGAATAGAGTGCGTCGTCCAGTTATTCGTTATCAAAGCAATATTTAGTGGGGAGATTGTTACATACGTATGAATTATTATTGTGAATAATGCTATGTATTATGAAATGCTTTTGTGAATTCAATGAATTAGGTTGGCTGTCATATTTGACATGCACGAAATAAAACTTCACTTCCGAGACGGCAACCAACAGCGTGGTTTCTTTCCCTATTCTCATTTTTGGGGTTAGGCAAAAATACATCAGTTTGTTTCGGGCCCCTGATGTTACTCATCAGCTTTGAAATCGCGCTAACAGTATTTAAAGAGTTATTGCAAAAATACACAAGATGATTTTTATAGCTTACAAGAGTGTCAATAATTGCTCCAAGGTACTTTATAAAAGGTTGGGAAACTACTTCGTGCTCTCCTTCTCTAAGCGTAATTGTTTCTTGAATTTTTCTACTTGTAATAAGTACTGCTTCCGTCTTGTGGCCGGAGAGTTGCAAGCCCGCTCCAGCTAACTGTTTTCATACAGTTGCAGTTGTTTCATTGCAGTAGAGTTCAACCTCTTCTATAGTTTTTGCCACAACCACTGCGGCGATGTCGTCTGCAAAGTCGATAATTGACGCTTCTCTTGGAATCGCTAGTCGCAGAATTTCGTCATACTTAACGTTCCACATAAAGGGTTCTTAAACCGATCCTTGTGGAACACCGCCAGTAGCTTCATACTCTTTTACTCGCTCATCAGAGTCGTAGAGAAGAACTTTATTCGAAAAGTAACTTTTTATTATTTTACGAAGCGTATTTTACATCAAGCGTAATAACGGCGCAGTATTTTTTGGTGCCACCTTTCCAGCGTCTCCCTCTATAGCGGCTCGGGCTCTCGATATTACCGCATTGATTGCGTCTACCGTAGATCTTGACTTACGAAAACCGTATTGGTGTTCCTGCCATTTTTACCGATCGTGTCTAGTAGACAAATAGGACGATAATAAGAAGGCTCGTTTGGGTTCCCCTTTCCTTTCGGCAGAAGGACAAGTCTTTGGGTAGGTCGGGCAATATTTTGATTGCGACTTTAAGGGCTCTATTTGGAATACCGTCGGGTCCCGGAACCTTTCTATCGCATACCTTCATACACTTCGGATAATTCTTCGCGTGTTATGGTGGGTATAAGCGCACTTTCGTGAACACTTTGATTAGCGAGCTCTGTAATTTCTTGGCAAGGAAATAGAGTGTCAACTATTTTCCTTAACATAGCTGGGCAATTTGGTGATTGCGTACGAAGACCATTTAGCCTCATTGCTACGATTTGGTAAGCTTTACCCCGGACGTCGTTATTAAGTTCTTCGCAAAAATTCCGGAAGTAAAAACGTTTGCTAGACTTAATAGCTTTTTTAAAACGAATTCTCTTCTTTTCGGTGAGCGTTACGTGCAATTTCCATATGAAGGCCATCGGCGCTTTTCGAATCCGAAAATGCTGATAAATTCTTCACTTTCGGTGACACCAACATATAAGTTTCGCGATCTCAGGCGTCCACCAATATACTGGAGGTCGGTGATTTCCTATTCCCAATCTAGGCATTTATACGTTACGTGTGTTGACTACCAGGCGGGTTACAAATTCTCCTGCATCTCTGGCTTCAATTATCGCCTCATTGACGACGAGGCTTAGAAGGTCATCATCTAGCTAATTTACATTCCATTTAGAACGCTTCAGCGTCGTCCGGTTAATAAGGTTTGTAGATCCGGTGCTGGTGCTGAATAAAATAGTGTTGTGGTCGCTATGCGTGTAATGGTCGCTATGCGTGTAATGGTCGTTCACTCGCCAATTATCATTTCGTACCGATTGCTGCTTGCGAAGGTAAGATCGATGATAGATCCCGATCTCGCTGTGCTAAGAGTGTTTATAAGTCCGCTGTTAGCTAAAATTACATATAAACAAGAGAAAGCTTCTAATAACACATTCCCTCTACGATTCGTATACGAACTGCCCCATTCCGAGGCCCAGGCGTTAAAATCGCCTGCGATCATGATGTGTCTCTTCCAGGTAGCAACAGAAACTATCCTATCCAAAATCCTTTCGAAAATGTCGATTGTAGTTCTAGGTGGAACATAGCAGCTATAAATAAAAACACCATTAATAGCCCATGTAAAGAAGTCCTCGGGCACTTCTGGGTGTTCCTGAACATAGGCTCCCCCGCAAACCCAAATTGTAGACGTTTTCGTGGTGTCGGTTACCCAGTTATTTCCGGATAGGTTCCTATATTGCTCACAAAGAATCGCTAGATTAATCTTCCGTTCACGAACGGTTTGTTATAGGAGGTCTTGCGCCGCTTCGCAGTCATTAAGATTCAGCTGTAATATATATTTGTATTTTCTTTGGCATACACACGCCCAGGGTCCCCCCATTCGCCACCTGGGGACGCGCCCGACGGGAGAATACTGGTTCTGGGCCTGGATAATCGAAAATAGACCATCTGTCTGTTTTCCCCACAAGGCAAAAAAATAGAGTCCGACCGGAAATTAATTTTGGCCGAAGCCGAAGCTGTACGTTAGAACTACAAATACAAACTAAACTAACACCCCGATTCTGCCGTTGTGATGACTTAAAAGTCACAAGCTCTTTTGATGTTGTATTCTTCTAAGGAGTATGTGATTCGATAACATTATTTGTCTCAGTGATTGGAAATAAAATTTTGGATTGTATATTTTGCAAACATGAATTGTAACTTTTTGTACGTTACGAATTCGAAAATTTTTCGCGAATAAACCCTTATAAAGTGGAAGGCAAAAAAAAGTGTCAAGTACTAAAAAGTTTAATAAGAAATCAACTTATTCTGATAGCTCAAACTTGGGAAATTTTCTGAGAGTCAAACGATTTTGAGCAATATAGGAAAGCCTTACAAAGTGTAATGCTACGTTCCCATCAAGTACTGAACCGATATGAAAACTAAACTGCCATAAATCATCCTTAAATCCCGAGATTTACCATATAAATGTTAATCTTTAACTAATCTAGGAAAAAGCTAGGCTTACATGTAAGAATGGTTATTGGTCGAATGGCCAATTTACCATACCTGGACAAGTCAAAAGTGGAGTTGGTTGCTGATAATTGAAATCTAGGAAGCAATTTGACAACCAGATCTTGAACCAGAGGCCATGATCTCTTAATCTCTTTTTTTCGATGGAAACGTGTAGTGTACAGATTATTGTTAATCTTCTGGCCATAACCTCGGTTTATTTTTTGGTGGAAATGTCTTCACAATGAAAATGTTCTTGCGCAGTTCTTGGCATACGTTTATCGTACTTCATTTTGCGCATTTATTGACGAAGAATCTTTGTAGATAAAACATAAGGAAAGGCTACAGTCCGCTTGGGGCGAACAGTATGATACCCTATCCTTATCCCTATGTACCCCAAAGAAAAAAAGCATTAGGAAGATGATGGATAGCATTTTATTTCATTCTATGAAATTTATAAAAAAAAAATATTTTTTTCAAAAAACGCCCCCAAAAAATGGGCATGGCCAAAAACTTTGTATGGGCGATATATTGAGAAAAATATTGGCATAATATATTGTTAAACATTTTTTTTCGATTTCTATAAAAATTTTCGAAGAAAACAGCATTTTAGTGAAAAACGCCCAAAAAAGGAGGCGTGGAAAAAACTTCATATGACAGATATATAAAGGTGGGCAGTACCTACATATCTTGTGTAGGTTGTAAAACTTTATCTCTCTAACTTAAGCCTTAAAACGGTTTTTTTCTAAATTGTGGGCGTGGCAGTAGGCGTATTTTAAAAATTTTAACACTTTACCATTTCGGAACCCTAGGGAGTATATGTTCCAAATTTCAGCTTCCTAGCATAATTTTAAAGGCCTCAAAAGTTGATACGGACGGACGGACATTGCTAAATAGTCTAAGATTTTGGTCCTGATCATAAATATATATACTTTTAGGGGTCTGCGACGAATATTAAGGGGTGTTACAAACTATGTGTCAAAATTAATATACCCTTAGGATAGGGTATAAAAACTGATTGTAACTTTTTCGGGTGAATTGTAACTGTGTAACTTTTATAGTGACTGTATCCAAAAACTTACAATTGTAACCAATTTCCCATTCCTGTCTTATTCTGTGAAAGTCCTGGCAAGAATGCTCTTAAAAAACTCAGTGGCGCTCAGCAAACTCAAGAATTTTCTCTCGACAATAAAAAAAATGTATTTAGGAATATTTGCAAAGGAAGATAAATTTTTGACTCATAAGCGAAACAAAATTAAAGCAACAAATTTAAATGAAACACATTTACTGATTTGCCTTAAAATGAAAAATGTATATTAATTTACTTTCAGGTCTTCTTTATCATTATTTTTTATACCCTATCCTAAGGGTATATTAATTTTGACACATAGTTTGTAACACCCCTTAATATTCGTCGTATATATATATATATATATATATATTATATATATTTTTGATCAGGACCAAATCCTAAGACTATTTAGCAATGTCCGTCCGTCCGTCCGTATCAACTTTTGAGGCCTTTAAATTTATGCTAGGAAGCTGAAATTTAGAGCATATACTCCTTAGGGTCTCGAAATGGTAAAGTGTTAAAAGTTTTTAAATCCGCCTACTGCCACGCCCACAATTTAGAAAAAACCGTTTTAAGGCTTAAGTTAGAGAGATAGAGTATTGGAACATTTACAAGATACGTAGGCACTGCCCTCCTTTATAAGTCTGTCATATAAAATTTTTTACCACGCCTACTTTTTGTGGGCTTTTTTCACTAAAATGCTGTTTTCAACGAACATTTTCATAGAAACTCAAAAAAAATGTTTAACAAATATTTTTTTCAATATATCGCCCATACAAAGTTTTTGGACTCGCCCACTTTTTGGGGGCGTTTTTTTTTCAAAAAATATTTTTTTTTTATAAATTTCATAGAATGGAATTTTATCCATCACCTTCTCAATGCTTTTTTCTTTGGGGCATATAGGGATATGGATAGGGTATCGTACTGTTCGCCCCAAGCGGACTGTAGCCTTTCCTTATGTTTTATAATAAAATTCAGTTTTTTTTTTTAATCTTTTTAGTGCCTACATTTCTATGACAACATTTCTTTTTTCTAATCTCTTGCAGAAATTGCTTGCGTAGCCAGGCCACAGATGAGGAATTAACCAGATAACCAACTCTGAAATCCCCTATTACTTTCAACAAGCAAAAAATATTTAATAACGGCCGCAAAATCCTCTCTCAATTTTTCCATCTGTCAATACGTGTGAGCCAGACACATGAAGTTAGATCTAATTTACTAGATTACCCGCCAAAAATAATTGTGGGGGGTTTTGCAATATATCCAAATCGCAACAACAAAACATCTGGTCACGGCGGATGTGTTGGGAAATAGGAAATTCTGCGAAGTGTTGAGTTTATGTGGTTTAACTTTTATAGCTATTTTAATATAAATGTTTATAAAGAAAAAAAAAATTAGTTACCCAATAAAGTTGTTACAATTTAGTTGGAATATTTTTTGCAGTTATAAGAAATAGTTCTCTATTTTTTATCTGCCTTAAAATAAGCATTCTTGGGTTGTTGTGCTTTTCCAATTTGGTTAATAAAATGAGATTAAATGCATTCTTAATTGTATTATTGCATAAATATTATTATATATATTAAATTCTTTGATTGTTTAATTATTTATTTATTATTTGATTGTTTTTATTCAACATATGAAAGTTTAATGGATATATGTACATATTCGGGTTCCGTTCATCGATAAAAAAAGTGGAAAAGAAGTATTTTTATTCCTTTTTTAATTATTTTGTGTTGCAAAATTTGTGTTTAGTCAAACAAGTTTATTAGCTGTTTCTTTTCTTAGGCGGTTTTGGAAATTTTTTATATACGTTAATATGCTTTATTTTAAAATTTATAGTAAGTGATATACAGAAGAAGGAGTACAGAAGGTAGCTGGAATGCACTGCATAAATATATTGTTGACGCATTTTTCTATCGAAAATGCTTGACAGTTGAATATAACTCATAAATAAGCATGCATATTATGATACATATATATATTGAATTAATTAGCCACTCTTTTTAAAAGACGACTTTATCTGTCAAGTTATAATGTTTTGTAATTTTTAAAAAAAATCAAAACAATTTACTAGTACTACTTCTAGTAAGTGATTACAAATGTTGTTAAAAAAGTGTTTTCACGTACCAAAAATAATCTTTGTAAGGATTTGGATCACGTTATATAAAAAAGCGTTTTTAACCAGTGCCCAATTGTGTAACGCAAAGTTTCCACTTAGCACTAAGCCGAGATTAAGGTTAATCTGCCTTAATCCACTTTAAATCTCAAGATTAACCATACAAATTTGAATCTGCTAAACACAACATTGAAAATAAATCTAGGTTATCAAATTTTTGTGCTTAATCTCGTTTTATTTGATGGTGAAAACGTAGCATCAAAGTACTTAAATGCTTCAATAAAACCATCCATAACAAAATCCGTCTTTCTAAAGTTATACTTAAATTTATTGTAAGACGAAAATGTATGATGAATTTACTTATTATATATTTACGTCACGTTAATCAATATTATTTTGATTATTTTTCATTAAAAATTAGAATAAATTAGTTAAAACACAGCTTTATTCTTAATATTATAATATTTCATTATGTTATTAGTTGTGTGGAAAGTATGTTTTTATCAATCCATATTCACCGCATATTGACCATGTTTATTTTACACACCCAAATTGTGAGTTGTAATCTGCTGAAATTCATCAACTGTTCCCAACTTCTTGCTATAAAAATGGCATTTCATGGCTGCGGCCATTAGCCCAATATACTTCGATTTATCTGTGCGTGATTCCCATTTGATTTGCACGTAAAAGCCCATATAAGTGCAAATTATGTGGGGCTTATCAGCGGGTAATCTAGTAAATTAGATCTAACTTCATGTGTCTGGCTCACACGTATTCACAGATGGGAAAATTGAGAGAGGATTTTGCGGTCGTTATTAAATATTTTTTGCGGGTTGAATGTGATAGGGGATTGCAGAGTTGACTATCTGGTTAATTCCTCATCTGTGAGTTCGACTTAGCTTGTAGGCAAGGTGAGAGATTCGCTCCCTCATCTGTGAGGGAAATTAGTGAGTTTTTTGACGTCACACCCAACCCTGCCGTTTATGGTTCAAAAGTTTCTAACGTTGTTGTGATTCGATAACATTTTACGTATTCTGTGAAAATCTTCTCAATAGCTCTCAAAACACTCACTTCGGTGTGGTGGCGCTCAGCAAACACAAGCCCAACAGATGAGAAATTAATCACATAGGTAACTACCAGTGTTTTTAGGACTCTTAGGATCTCTTTATTTTTCCCACGACACATGTTCATTTTTCCCTTTTTAGCGAACTCAAATTTCCACGATACTTTTAAATTAAAAAAAAAATTTTTATTATAAGTTCAACTTTAATATAAAAGAGGAAGAAATGCTGCAGAACAGTCCAATTCTCAAGAATCCATTCAATACAAGGTTGCATTAACAGCCACCTAGTTCTCGAAGGACTTAAAATTTTTCTTTTTCAATTTTAAATGATTCTTGAAGCTCTTTTAGAATTGCTTTTCGGACTCTGTGACATGAATGTAGACAAATCGTGCATTCAATTTTCACATCTTTTAGGAATCTTCTTACAAGCCCTGCTTGAAATTAGAGCAGATGAATGGCAAGTACATGAAAAAAGTTCTATATTATTATTTTTTTCTTTAAATGGCATTGACACTGCCAAATCCAATTATATTTGTGATTGGAATATTTTTCTGATTAAAGCATTTTTCAATTGAGTTAAATATTGATTGAGCCCTAGAATCCACAGCTTCAAGTTCGACTAGTTGTAGAAGTTTTGCCTTTGTCTGAAAATCGTCATTCACGTATCTAGTTAAAATGCACAAATTCTTTGAACTAATGTCAGTGCTTTCATCTGCTAATACAGAAAACATTTTTTTTTAAATGTTTAATTAAATCATCAGTGTCCACCTTGGCTAACTATTTTAGTGCACTTCTGTCTTCCTAAGCAAAGATCCTTAACAATTTGTGAGTCCGATATAATGTCCTTAAGGACAGGAATAAAGTGATCTAATATAAAAACTGACAATTTGATTTCGGCATATTTCACCTTTGGTTTTTGCTCCTTTTCAGTTGGAAAACCTTTGAAATCGATGGTGTGGAGAGATATGCTTTCAAACAATCTGAATGTTTTTCTATTTTATTGTATCTTAAAAGTTCGGTTTTCCCACATTGGAGTAAGCACGCTTTGCAAAATGCTTTTTTGTCATTTGAAGACACTGGCTTTTTTTTTAATGTTTTAGCCATCTATATATAACAGATTCGTATGAAGCAATCAGAATACCAACCTTTTTTTATATATTCTATTGAAAGATGAATTTAAAATGCAAAATTGCATAGAAACAGCAGCAACCAAAGCACACAGCGAATGAAAATAAATAAAATACAGAAACGAACGTTAAAGCGGTCTAACGAATACTTTATTGCTAAACATATATGTACATAGGAAAAGAAACTGAAACTGAGAAAATTTTTAAAACACAAAAGCAAAGCCAACTAAACTAATATGCAAACATCTGACCAATAAATGAAAGTTACACGCACTGACCACAGATGAGGAATTAACCAGATAGTCAACTCGAGAGCGAATCTCTCACCTTGCCTACAAGCTAAGTCGAACTGATAATCCCACAAAACGCCCACATAAATCAAATTATATGGGGCTAATGGCCGCGCCCATGAAATGTCATTTTTTATAGCAAGAAGTTGGGAACAGTTGATGAATTTCAGCAGATTACAACTCACAATTTGGGTGTGTAAAATAAACATGGTCAATATGCGGTGAATATGGATTGATAAAAACATACTTTTTTTTTTTTTTTTTTGCGTGTAGCTAGGTGAAAATCGTTGAAAGACATCGCATGCGAGCTTTGCGATAGTGTGGGACTGGAAACACCCAGGGAAGGCATGGTGTTACCATCCTTCCAATAATCGCACCTAGTCGTCAGACTAATCAGCAATTTTGTTCTAATATGTACTAATGTACTTACGTACAGTTTTAAGGAACTAACTTTAGTTTGTTGCCTTTTGTTTTTTAATTCATTATCACTTTGTTAGTGTGATTATGTTGTTACATATTTATTTTCTTTTCACCTAGTTAACTAGTTCAAAAGGTTTTACTCTACGTAATCTTCTAACTAAATTAGTATTATTAAGTAGTTGGACTACTTCTAAATTAGCATGGTTGCGAAGCCTAACTTCATGTCTTCTAGCGACCTTCCGAACCTCGTCCTCTACCATTTCAATTTTTAGATCCCTATGTAGATCAGCGTTACGTACGTACCACGGCGCATTAACAATATTGCGTAATACTTTGTTTTGGAAGCATTGTATGCTTTGAAGGTTGGACTTACTTGTGCACCCCCCTAATTGGAGGCCATATGTCCAAATTGGTTTTAATATTTGCTTGTAGAGAAGCAGTTTATTGTGGATTGAGAGGCATGAATACCTCCCTATGAGCCAATATATTTTAATATATCGTAAATTTAGTTCATCACGTTTTTTCTTGACATGAGTTTTCCAGCGCAACTTTGCGTCCAAAGTCACTTAGTCCAAAGTACTTAGCTGAGTTCGAATGCTGAACCATTTTATTATTTATATACACAGGTATGTGTTGTACGTGTTTATTTGTAAAGTTAACATGAATCGACTTCAGTTCATTTAATTTTATTTGCCATTTGTTGGTCCAATTAGATATATCCTTTGCAGTTTTTCGGTAACTTCCTGCAAGGTCTTTCCTACTGCAAGTACAGCAGTATTGTCTGCAAAAGTGGCAACAGTAGTTTCTTCATTTTGTGGTAGGTCGTTCGTGTATAGGGAGAAATAGTACAGGTCCCAGCACACTTCCTTGCGGTACTCCAGCTTTAATGTGTTTCGATGCTGAGTATTCATCTTCTTGTTTAATTCTAAATAATCGTTGCATTATATAGGACTCCAGTATTTCAGAGTACTGTTTTGGAAGATATTTTTGTAGCTTACGGACTAATCCTTTGTGCCAGACTTTATCAAAAGCCTGTGTTACATCAAGGAAGATGGTAGAGCATATTTGTTTTTCTTCTAAAGCCTTTTCTATTATATTAGTTATTCTGTGGACTTGATCTATAGTTGAATATTTATTTCTAAATGCGAACTGATGGTTTGGGATCAGTGTTTTTTCTTCTAGAATCGGATGGAGTCGTTTTAGAAGGATTTTTTCGAATAGCTTAGAAAGGATTGGCAGCAATGATATCGGCCGATATGACGTTACTTCACTGGGAAATTTGCCCGGCTTAGGTACCATAATAACTTCCGCGACCTTCCACATACGTGGAACATACCTTAGTCTGAACGCTGCATTTATTATCTGTGCCATTTTTTTCATACCTTTTTTAGGCAGTTTTTTCAGAATTTCACCCGTTATTAGATCAAATCCCGGAGCTTTTTTCGGGTTGATCTTTTCTTTTATTTCTTTGGCTATTTCCCTAGAGGTTACTGCTGGAATCGATCTCTCGTCTTTACACGTTTCTTCCATTTGTTGGGAATTATCATTATCGTCATATGGCTGGAAGACATTTTCAAGGTGTTCCGCGAATAGATCCGCCTTTTGTTTGTTTGTTTTAGCCCAGTTACCACTGCTGTTTTTCACTGGCGGAATGTATGCCGTTGGTCTTTTCATTTTTTTTGTAGCCTTCCACAGTGAGTATTGTGTACTAGCATCGTTTGTCAGATTTGTAAGGTATCTTTCCATCGATGCATTTTTAAATTCTGCTATCTTTTTTCTGAGTTTATTGTTTAAACTATTAAGTCTATTTTTATCACTCGGAGCTCTTGTCAGTTGCCATCGTTTGCGAGCTCTTCCCTTTTCTGATATAATGTCGCAGACTTCTTTGGGATACACGTTTCTTTTTACTTTGCTATTTAGTTAAGGCGTTGCAGCCCATGCAGCCTTTTGTATAGCTAAGGTGAAGGACTGTACTTCGCTTTCTAATTGCTCTATTGTATTAATTGTTGTGGATAGTTCGATGCATTCATCTATTAGGTATCTGAAATATATCCAGTCAGTTAGTTTGTTTACTAGACGTGGGTTGTGTTCCTTCATTATAATTTTATTACCAAGTGTAAGCAGCACAGATGAGTGATCTGAGTCAAGATCTGGCCCTTCCTTAACTTGGGTAGTATTTGAAGAAATATTCTTAGTTATGAAGAAGTCGACAACATCCGGGATTTTGTTCCTATCTGTGGGCCAGTAAGTAGGATTTCCCGTTGAATGGTAGTTAGCATTGGTTTTTTTAATAGATTCAAGGAGTTCTCTTCCTCTTGTATTTGTTAATCTTGATCCCCAAGATTTGTTCTTAGCGTTGAAATCTCCTCCTATTATGAATTTATTTCCGAATTTGCGTAAGAGGCATTCAAAATTGTTTTGTTTCAGTCTGTAGCTAGGAGAACAATATGCCGCTGTTACCGTTATCTGCCCGGTGCTTGTTTTTATGTTTACGGATTTGGCTTGTATTTCACACGACTGGTATTCTTCATCTTCATCGTGTTTAACACCTTCCTTAATTATAACTGCGGCCCCTCCTCTTGCTGCATTGTGAGAATGTGGGGTATGGTATGTCTTGTATCCGCGAAGCTTGTATTTTGTTCCAATTTTAAAATGTGTCTCGGAGACTATACATATATCAATTTTGTTTATATCGAGAGTCGCTTGTAATTCATCTTTGCGATTCTCGAGGCCATTGGCATTCCATAACAAGATTTGTATGTTTTTAGTCATTATGATCTTTTAGGTACAGTTCTTTTATTACTGTTTTGTTTTTCAAGGAAAGATATTCTTTCCAGAATTTTCTTATTATTCTTTTCTATATCTTCCATTCTGTTAAGAATTCTTTGGGGGTTCCGACTGGTTTTGCAACGTTTGTCGAAGCAACATGTGCATATGTTTTCTTTGGACCGGCTATGGGGCTTAATTTGCCATTTTTGCTTAAGGGTAGATTTCCTTTATCTCTATCCAATTTTTTATTAATTTTGGGCCTAGATTTCGGTCTCGAGTCTTTTTTGTTTTGTTTTTCTCTGTCTTTAATTGCGTCTATTTGAACAGGCTTTTGCATTTTTTTTTGCTTGTTGTCTTGTACCTGCTGTAGCTCTTTTGCTACTATACACCCTCTGTAGTTGGCTGGGTGTCTTTCGCTACAATTGGCGCATTTAGGGACAGCCTTTTTTTCCTTTATGCAGTCTTTTGTATAGTGGTCTCCTGCACATTTAACGTATTTCGGGTTAGAACTGCAGTATTTGTGAGTGTGACCATACTTTTGGCAGTTCTTACATTGAGGAACTAGCTTTGATTTCCGCAAAGGATGAATTTGTACTTTCATTCCTAAGATATCTTTAATTTCATAAATTTTCTTGATGTCTTCATCTTGCTCAAAAGTAAGCATGAACATTGGTAGCGGTGCTTTACTCTTGTGCTTAAGCATGTTGACGACTTCAAGTATTTTGAAGTTTTTCTTCTTAAGGTCTTTCGCAATGCGTTCAGGTGTACATGAGTAGTGTAGTTTCTTTGCAACAACCTTTATTGGTCTTGTTTGTTTATTTTCAAACGAATACCATTGCACCTTTTTCTGGTTTAGTAATTTTGTCAAGTTTCTGTAGGATTCTTCGTTATCCACATTTATTTTAACATCATTACTATTTAGAAGAGCTGTATTAGCTTTTATTTTATTTTCTTCTAGAATATTCAATAAGCCTTCGTACTTCGTAATACAGAGCACTATAATTGGGGGAGGCTTTATTGGCTTGAGTGGTTTAGTTTCTCTATCTTTCACCTTTTCAGGGCTTTTCTGGTTCTCCTTTGGTGGTGAAGCTCTGGAGACATGCTGATTTTTCTTTTCTTGTTCCGTTTTGTCCTTCTACAGGATGGTTCTGTCTCTCTGCGCAGTTCTTCTTCATCCGTAGAGTACACTACAGTTTTAGGTATCTTTTCATTTTGATTGTTATTATTGACCTGGTCTTTAAGCAGCTGCAGCTCAAGCTTTAATTTATCAATTTCATTTGGCAGTTTTTCACTGAGTTGCTTAAAATTATCTCTTTCTTCACAGGCTTTTTTATAATTAGCTTCCAAAATTGAATTTTCTCTGGTTGGTTGGGATGGTGGTGTCGTTACCAATTTACGCCTCATTATAAAAGGGTCATCTTTCAGCAACAAATGGTTCCCCCCAGAATCCATGGAACCGGCCTCCGAAGAGGGTGGATTTACCAGTTTACCTGGCGTACCACCTGGGGTAGTTATATTATTAGTTTTGTTCATTGCATATTTTTCGTTTTTGGTTAACTTTTTTTCAAAAAGTTTAAAAATTTGGACTTTAGTCGCCTCTTACGACAGGCATGCCTACCTCGGGTATATTCTTTCCCCTACCGGAAGGGGACGATAATTTCAGCCGCCCCTCTGGGATCAGACGCTGACCGGTGTGCCGCGCAATATGCATCAAACGCTCCCGGATTTAACCTTTAGTTTCATCTTTCGGCTATGACCTTACTGCCAAGGGAGGCCCTGCCAGGAGTACAAATCTCCAGACAGTGTCGCTCATACCGTCATTAAGACTACATCTTCGGGTGGATTTTAGTCGCCTTCTACGACAGGCATACCTTACCTCAGGGCTATTCTACCCCCGTCCCTGCAGGGGTTAAACATACTTACCACACAACTAATAACATAATAAAATATTATAATATTGAGAATAAAGCTATGTTTTAACCAATTTATTCTAATTTTTAATGAAAAATAATCAAAATAATATTGATTAACGTGACTAATGTACAATAAGTAAGTTCATCATACATTTTCGATTGACAATAAATTTAAGTATAACTATACTAGCAAGGATTTCGTAGATTATGGATGGTTATATTGAAGCAGTTAAGTAAAGTAACTCTACACAATTGAACACTGGTTTAAAACGCTTTTAAATAAAACGCAATCCAAATTCTTACAAATATTATTTTTGGTACATTAAAACACTTTTTTAACAAAATTTGCAATTACTTCCTAGTAGTAGTAGTAGTAGTAAATTTTTTTGTTTATTTTCATATAAAATAAAATTACAAAACATTAGAACATGACAAATTAGTCGGCTGTTAAAAAAAGTGGCTAATTAATTCAATATATATGTAACATAATGTGCATGCTTATTTATGATATGTACGCAAATACCAAGCATTTTCGATAAAAAAATGCACCCCCAATATATTTATGCAGTGCATTCCAGCTACCTTTTTTTCTCGTTCTTCCGTCTATCGCTTACTTTAAATTTTCAAATAAAGCATATTAACTTATATAAGAATTTTCAAAACCGCCTATGAGAAGAAACAGCTAAGAAAATTGATTGACTAAACGTACAAATCTTGTAACACAATATAATTTAAAAAGGATTACAAATACTTCTTTTTCACTTTTTTTTATCCATGCACGGAACCCGAATATGTACATATATTCATTAAACTTTCATATGTTGAATAAAAACAATCAAATAATAAATGAGTAATAAAACAATCATAGAATTCAATATATATATAAAAAACCATTGCAAACTATTTACTACAAATATTTTACACCCAAACATTACTAATTTAGTAATATTTATGCAATAATACAATAAAATATGCATTTTATCTCATTTTATTAACCAAAATGGAAAAGTACAACAACCCATGAATGTTTATTTTAAGGCAGACAAAAAATAGAGAACTATTTCTTATAACCGCAAAAAATATTCCAACTGAATTGTAACAACTTTATTGGGTAACTAATTTTTTGTTTCTTTATAAACATTTATATTAAAATAGCTATAAAAGTTGAATCACATAAACTCAACACTTCGCAGAATTTCCTATTTCCCAACACATCCGCCGTGACCAGCTGTTTTGTTGTTGCGATTTGGATATATTGCAAAACTCCCCACAATTATTTTTGACGGGTAATCTTGTAAACTATAATGTGGCTACATGCATGATAAATAATCGGAAGTAAAAGAAATTAAAATGTTAATTACTTTTCTAAATGAAGCGAGGCCTTTTTCTGCGGAATGTCCTTGGAAAATGTGTATGTGTATAAAAATAGTGAAAGAAGTGAAAATTTTAGTCGGCTTCAACTAAATATCAAATATATAAACAAACCGCGTTTGTTCTTTGTTTATTTCGATATTTTACGTATGGATTCCTGATGATATTAATATAATATTTTAACTGAAACATTAGTACAACACGAACCTCAAGCAATAACAACAATAGCGACATTGAAGACGATGGAGCAATAACTTAAAAAATTTATATCGTAAGCGTCTCTTGATTTTAAATTTAAACTTGGATTTATTAAAAACGTGTTCCTTTTGCTTTGACAACTAATCTCTTACTTCTCTAAAGACAAGTGTTTGGAACCTTGTTACACATTTTAAAAGAGGTGTTCAGAAAGTAATACACCACAGGCATTACCTTTTCGTGGTGCCAAATTTTCAATTTAATTCTAGTTCATTACAGTTCGGCCATTCTGACTAGTCAACCTCGATTGTATAACTTAAAGCTAAAGATAAACGTTGCCTTTCGAATTTGTCTATTTTACTGTACTACTTTTAGTACACTCGACCCATTTCTTTAGTCTACTTGAATCTAATATGCCGTGATACGGCAACTGCGTTACTTCAATATCTTCTATCACATAACGGTCACTATCTAGATTCTTCTTTATTACATATGGATCGAGATGCTTAGGTATTAATTTCTTATTAGTCCGAACCGAAGTGTCCACATTCTTGATTACTACAAATTCGCCGACGCTAAACTGCTTGCGCGTTTCATGGTGCTCATTGAAAAAGTTTAAGTTGTACAGCTGGGACTTTTCAATTGCTTCGGAGGAAAAGTCTTGATCCGTTCTAGGATACGTACGATAGCTAATGTCTCTAATTCAAAAAGTTGTCCCTTACGGTGTGTTTGTTTAGGGCCCGATAGTCCACGCACATCCGAACGCCCCTATTCTTTTCCTTGGTAGCACTAAGGCGGAAGCATAGGGTACTCGGTCCGACTATCCCTTTCTCCAACAACCGATCGACAATATTTTGTGCTACAGTGCGCACGTAGTACGAAATTCGCCGCGGCGATTAATATATTGGCACATCCCTGGTTAAGATAAGTTTCATTGAATAATCACTAGCTTTCGCTTTAACTTTCGACTTAAGGTAGTGTTCGACCGCTACCCTGACAGCACTTGAATGCCGTTCTCGATACTAGTCCCAACTGCGTTCACTAGCCGACCAATATCAATAAAGTTTACCATACCCCAGTCATCTTTCAATTCTATTATCTCGGCTTCGCGACCATCCGAAACATCTGAAACACCTTCGGTAGAGATTTCACAATTTGTGTTTACATTTTCTACAATATTACTTATTCTAGTTAATTCTATCGGATCTGTCTTAACACTATTCTCCACAACATCGGGATTTTTTAATAAATCGAATGACAGAAGTGCACTGCCAACTTCCTTAGGTAATTCAATATTTTTTTTATTAAACGAAATGTAACCGCTTGTTCAACCGGTACAATAATTGTCTGTCATAATGTAACTTAAGCCTACAAAGGTGTATTGTGAATTTTAATAAAATATCACGTCCCAAGAGCAGCGGTACAAAAGTTTCATTATCTGGAATTATAATAAACGAATGAGCTACGGTTTTATCCCGGAATTTAATTTTACGATCTACAGTGCCATACGCACTTAAGAACTGGTTTCCCATCCCTCTGAACCGGGTTGCCATCTTTTCCCCATAAATAAATGGGACTAGCGAATTTTTACCAAAGCTATTTGGGCGCCGGAATCAAATAGACGAAAAAATTATTTATCCTCAGTGCACTTGTTATGACGATCGACAAAGGCAACACTTACCATCTAAAGCGACTTCATTTTCTAAACAATCTCCCTTAATACTCTCTGCCATCTCCTTCAATGGCCTCACGGTCACGTGCATTTCTCTCATCGGGGTGCTGCTGGACTGCGGCAATGACGGTTTTTTTCTTGGGGTAATTTTGATGGAAATGCTCCATCTCGTGACACTGAAAACAGGCGTTCATCGGTCGCTTCAGGCACTGAGAACAAACTGAGAACAATTAAAGTACCTCACTTGCTGGAGAATTTTCATCTGCCTCATACTGGTTGCCCCTTTTAATCTTCGCGATTTCAGCTGATGGAAAACATCGTGCATCGAGTATTTTTGTAGGTATGTTGGTGCAGAGAATTTAGAAATAGAAACAGATTGCAGAACGAATTGACGTGCAGCAAGCAATGTGTCATATTCCATAGAAAATCAGTTTGTTGCATTGATTTCGCTGCACATCTGTTTCATCTGTATGTGGCTGCACATCTGTTTCATCTGTCTTGAAGCAAGTGTGAATTATGACGCCCACAAAATCTTCATATCGAAGACAATGACTGTGGAGCGTTTGCCCAGGATCTGGTTTGTACCTAAGTCAATTTGACATTTGTATGGTAGAGAAGCCCGGTTGTCATGTTTCTCCCCACTGACATTGCCACGTACAATCCTATTGGCCAAACAAAATGAAAAATAAAAGTGTCATACAAGTGCTGTCTTCATTACCACAATGTGGTAGATCCACTAACTAAATCGAAATATTTATCGGATCTACCACTTCTACCACTGTGCTTAATAAATTTTACCACTATTTATCAAGCTGCTTTAAACGGCTTTTTATTAACCATTTGTGTCGTGTTATTATAATCTATAATCTATATAATATTATAATCTACCACATTTTTATATTTTGAAGTGACAACACTGGCATACCGGCTGAAGCTAATTATTTAGGTAAGGTAGCTCTATTTCAAGTTCTTTTTTTCCATCGATTTAACTATAGGTGCCATCTCTCTGTGAATCTGGTAACTTAACCAAATATAAAAAGAGTGACGTTTATTTGAAGTTTGGTTATTATTTTTTCTATTGTATGCCTTTTTGTAATACATTTTAAATGAATTTGTGTTTCAATATTACTTCAATTAATTTGGACATTTAGTAAATAAAAATCATAATGGCACAAGGTAATTGGTCACTGGGACTGTTAAAAAGTTTAAATGATCCTATTAATCAGATAATTTCTTCTAAAATTGGAGTCGTTATTAAAGACAAGTATCCCAAAGCGAAACACCACTATTTGGTGCTGCCGCAAGAGGATATACCCAGCATATATCACGTAAATAACTTGGTGTTTACATACATAGATTATCGTATTCAAAATATTCTTTGTACTTGTCCTTCTTAAAAGTAGTTAGAAAAATCACATTTAAGCCTGCTATCCGAACTTCATCTGTTGGCCATCAATATAATAGAAGTGATGAATTGCCGGAATGATGACTTTCAGATTGGATTTCATGCTCAACCAAGTATGCAGCGCCTGCATTTACATGTGATCAGTAAAGATTTCATTTCTCCGTGCTTAAAGACGAAAAAACACTGGAACAGCTTTAACACAAAACTTTTTTTGAATTATGATGGTAGGAATTTCTTGTTAAACTAGTTAAACTAGTTTATTAAAATTAATTGTAATGTTTTCAGACCTGATAAAGGACCTACTCACACAGGGAAAAGTGCAGAAAATGAACAAAGACATTTTAAAAGAGCTTGAGCTTACAGAACTGAAGTGCAATCACTGTCATTACAAATCGAAGACAATGCCTGATTTGAAGAATCACTTACAATCTCATTGCGATAAAATATGTATGCGAAAATAAATTTAAATAAATGTTGGGTTATTATTTGTTTAATCTGCCTCAAGAAATTAGTAACGTAATTGTGTTTATATTTAAACTATGTTTTTCACCTGAGGGACCGGGTCTTCGGTGGGGATACTATAGTTTCCGAGGCGAGAAGATTTTAGGGTGCAACTTTATAGATCTCAATGGAATAATCACAAGTTATTATGTAAGAAAAGTCGTTTTCGCCTAGTTTAGGGGTACATCGAGGTTTGAAAATCTAATTTTTAGTATGAAATCTCTATATGTCGTCACTTTTTTGCCAATGTTTGCACTTAAAAAGCATAAAACATTACATCTTATATTCTACATCTTAATCTACAACACTGCGATACAAGTTCGCCAATCTTCTGACTTAAACACCATTAAACTTCTGTGGAATTCAATATAGGAAGGCGATTAAAAAATATGACAACAACATTAACAACAAAAATGCACTCAAAGAGGCAATCCTTTCGGAGTAAAATTCAATTGAGCCGGGTGACAAAGAACATTGTTGGTAGTATGAAAAACCGATTAATTAAGGTCCTTAGATGAAGGGTTACAAACTAGTAACCATACCATATAAATGTTACTTTTAACTTTTTTCCCCGCTGTACGGAAACTTTTTTAGTATTGAATTGTAAAATACTTTGTTAATTTTTTGTTTTTGAGACTTATTTTCCGTTTTTTTTACTTATTGCTTTTGTACATGAATTTAAATAATCTAATTAAATAAGAATAAATGATTGATTTCAACCAATTATTTCTTTGTCGTAAGAAATTATAATCAATATGAAAATTACTGCTGAAATGAGATTTTTTGGACTCCTATGTTAAATCTATACACAGGAGCGTTTCTGACAGAATTGGCTGCAATGTAGCATTTTCGATGCGATGATGATTTAAGAATTGATCAACCTTTGTTATCCATCGCTCTCTTAACATCGTAGTCGATTATTGAGTTTTTTTGAGAAAACAAGTAATCGCGTCTCTTCGTTCTTCAACGCTTGGTAGTCCCGCTTGTAATAAAATGTATTCGATGAGAGTAGTAGGAAATGGTTTATGCTTCTTTTTGCTGTCTGGTGATACATTGGTTTTATAGTTTTCAGAATTGATGGCGGAAAGTGACCATACATATATACATACAGCTAATAGTCCAATTTGCCTAAAGCTAACATTTTGGTAATGTTTGAAAATGTTTGAACATTGCTTTTCCTATAAGTTATATATCTCACAACATTGGTTCTTGCAGTAAGAACTTGCAGTATTTCTTAAGTTTTAAACAGTGTTGTTTATAAGAGTAATTGTTATTGAAGAAAAATCGTAAAATTCTTATGTTAGATACATTTTCGATTAATACATTATTTACATGAATGTTTAGTTTTGTAACCACTGGAATATATCATCAATAGCTCGTTATTTATATCATTAATTATACTTAAAATGTATATATCATCAGCATAAATATGCAGTGATCTAGTAGTTGATGATTTAATAAAATGTTGCTTATGTCGTCGAATGCAATTACAAATAAAACTACTGATAGCGGTGATCCCTGCAATGGGTGTATGGAAGAGTAGACGTTATTTGTTTTAATGTTAACATTTTCTATTGGTTAAGAATAATTTCACGTAACCATATATCTTTCTTCCATCTGATAACGTTTTTGAAGTAAAGTAATCGATGTGAAGTAGGGTATCTATACATCTTGGCCTTAAATGCTACTAGATTAGTGCTGGTCAGCCTGTTAGTTCCAGTATACCATAGTAGACGCTTAGCGATACTTTTTTCAAGGATTTTAGACAGGCTTCAATTGTGACAGTATTGTGGCAGTTTTCCATGTTTGGGGAATAATCGCGGAATTTAGTATATTGTTGTACAAGAAGATTGGTCTTTGCTTTTTTTACAATTGCATAGGATATTCTATCTCTACATGCGAGTAAGGTGGAGTCTCCGGTCAAACGCCGAATGTTTTGCCATATCTCAGCAGGGGAGGAGTTTGGATTTGTAGTCGAGGTAAATTCATATAAATTTTTCGCTTTACTATCTTTAAGCAACCTGCGAAATTTCGCATTTGATTTTTTGTAATTTATTAAATTTTGCGTGGTTCTTAGCTTCTTTTGAAATGTTGTTAGGGCAATCATTTGTTCTTTTCGTAATGATGATAGTTCTGAGATCCACCAAGGAACAACCTGATTACGTTTTATTGGGCCAGTCTGAGGAATAGAAGAATGTGCACATTTTCTGATTGCCTTTACCAATATAGTAGCTTCTTTATTATTGTTTAATGACATGGTTTATCGGATAGATAATCAATCCTTCTTATTCTGAACAAAGTTCAATTGGACAAATCAGTTTTAATTTTGATTATATGATCATTATGAAAACTTTTATAAAAACATTTTAAATTGCATTTAACAGGTATAGACATATATTTTTTAATGTGTCTAGAATAATATCAGAAGAAATGTTATCTTATACAAAAAGAACAAACTAAATTTAAAAATGTTGACTAAACAAATTCACATTATATAGTTCGAAAATGTCAGACATTCACATTATAGAGAATATAATGTAAGGTTTTGTCGATTCACATTTTAGAGAAATTCGCAATATCGACAATTCACGGTACCGAGGGACTGCTGTACTTTTTATATAAATATGTAATTTTATAATTTTATTTTATAAGTTTTTTCGCAAAAAAGGTATAATAACGTATTTATGAATGTGTGTATAATTTGCGGCTACCAATAATGATAAATATTACCAGTTAAAAACCGCTCCTTCCATTCTTGCTAATTCACCCAAATTCTAGATTGGGACGTACTTTTTGAAGTTCCACTTTATTGTAGCTTTATGTTTGTTACATATTTATAAGCATAAAATATTTTATTTAAAAAAAAATTCTAACGAATTAAAAATCACGCATAAAATATCTGATTTAATAACTCAAAATATGTTTTCAACCCTTATTTAACAGAGAAAGTAAATTTTTATTAGCAAAATAGATCAACTACGTTGTTGCAGCAAATAAGCATTAATACTCATAATTCCCTCGTCAAAAATTCACAAAAAATTTACTGCTTTCCAATCATTATGACCTATCTCACTTTATTTTATGTACATATTTGTAATAGGCAAATGAGAGAAAAAGAAGAAAAAAACAATGGTGCATTACATTTTATATGCATGTCAGAAGTACAGTTCTTTATCCATATATTCAGCTTATCACATGTACTTCAAAAGAAGGCGCAAGCACAAAACTAAATATATATATAATAATGTGTGTAATCAATCGAAGAAATATGAAGAAATTCTACAGGCAAATCCTCGATAATTTTAAGCTTCGAATTTTTTTGTTAAAAACAGGCACAGATGAGTAATGAACCAGTTGGCCACGGGCGATTATAGTCCCTTGGAACAGTCAAACAAAAATGGCCGCCAAATCCTCAATTCCTACCGCTGGATACGAATTATTTACGAAATTGGATGAGATCAGATATTGAAAGTGGCTTTTGCAGGTGGCGGGCATTAAAACCCATATAATTCTTTATAAGTTCTCCAAGCTTCCCATTTGATTTGTACGTTAACTCTATATCTCTAAGTGCAAATTAAAAAAAATCATCACATTTGGGGCAAAATAACTCAGCTGTTTTACCTCTATAATTTTTATCCTTTGCAGAACTTATTTTTAATAAAAATAAATCCAAATCCTAGATTGGATAATTGTCTATTTGGGATATTTATTGAGAAACTAGATTTTTGCTTTGTTTAGTTTATTAACGTTAGACGTGCATTGTTGTCACCCTGCACCTCATGTATCAAAATCCGCTCACGCCGTCAGTACTTACTTACCCACTCGTACACTGGATTTAAAAAATATAGTATGTATGTACTTCACATGGGTCGTTATTTTTAACCCTAACATTGGACCACACGGTTCCTAATCGGAACAAACTTGATAACAAATCGCAGATTTCTCAGATTCAGTATTTCAGTATTGGTTACGGATGATCATGAACACTTTTTTTGCCCAATGGAAAACGGCGTTAGTCTTTGGTATATTGTCAATTTGTATCTGATAAATTTTCGTGCGACGACTGATTTAATTAATTTAGAATACGTATCTTTCCAACGTGTAGCCATACTTCGAATTAAATAAATAAAATAATTCAGCTGTTTTGTGTGACGCTGGAAAACAAGCAATTCAATGTGCAGTTCGAAAGCTTTGATTTCTCAATACTGATCACAGCAAAAAAGACATACGTATACATTGAATACATTAATAATGCTTTGTTTTATTTCTATTTTATAAAAGATAATAACAGAACAAATATAACTAAAATAAATTATTCATATCAATGCTTTTTGCTTCATTTTGAAATTTTACTTCTACATTTTTTTCATTATTTATTTTGTTTTTATTACATATATCGCGAAATCATTTATTATAACTGCTTTCGGTAAAGTAACACAATCACAATATTGTTTTCCAATAAGCAAAACAGTTTTCATATGCTCAGCCAACGGCTGAGAAAAAAAACACGTGCATAGGTATGTAGGTATGTTATAAGCATTTGTGCCAATGGGGAGGAAAGTTCAGACTACCACAGAGTAGAGTAGAAACATAGGTACACTAAAAGTATATTTATATATATATATGTATAATTTTCTTTCCCCCGGTTTTTCTCATAAAAAGCTAAACATTTATATTATGTAAAAAAAATATTAAAGGTCACACACATATTGAAAGTTAAAAAAAATTTTCTGAAAAACATAAAATTTGAACGAAAGGAAATTTTATAATAAATTGTAACGGAGGCGGGGAAGGCGCTTTACTGTGTTTTTTTTTGTTTGGTTTTAGTTAAATTCAATTTGTTGTTTTTGTATAAAAAATGTGATTAAGTTTTAATTTGTCTGATAAGCTAATCATTGTATACTTTCCAGTTGTTGATTATAGAAATAACATCAGTCTCCTCCAGCATTACAGGTGAGTCTGGGGTTTCCACGTCCACGTCTATTGGGAGCGCTGACGAGGATGTTTGTGAAATTGGCGGCGCATATACAGCAATTGCTTGGTTTAAATCGGTGGCGTTAATATGTGTTTCGTCGTCTTCCAGGCATTCACACGATGGTGAAGTGGGCGTAGTGTTGGTTGAAGACGGTTGCTGAGCAATGTTACTGCTCGATGGTTGATTGGGCAATGGACTTGTCGCTGCGGTAGTGGTTGCTGTTGTAGTGGTTGAAGCCGTTGGTGGTGCAGTCTCAGTCATTACAGGAAGTGTTACATTCGGATTGAATGGCATATCGAGATCTTCTAAGCCTTCGGGCACTTTAAGCTTGGCAAGCTCTTCCCGCAAATGCCGGTACTCACGCCGGAGAACCATGGAATTAAAAGTGATGGTATTTCGTTCACTATATTGAGGTTTGCTTAGTTCTTCAATCCAACCCTCGATTTGAGTACAAATCTCGTGTCGTTTTAACCAGAAATGGGTGTGAATTACCTGTAATGGTAGTTGTTTTAATTTTGTTTTTAAAATACAATATATACAAATTCAATTACATCTTTAAAACATGGACTTGGATTTCGGATTTGTTCAAGCATAGCCCATCGAACGCAAGCTTTGTAAATGTTACTGTTATATTCCCGGGATGAATGTGTTCCGCTTGGAGTTCCGCGGCTTCTTTCAAAGCCTGGCTCGTTGAAATAAGGTTCTGGTACAAGAATTAGTGACTGGATCGATACAAGAACCTGCAAATAGGTAATAATTAATAATTAGGTGATTAATATTTTAATCTTTACGGTAAGTAAAAAACATATGAAAATGTTATATAAAATGTGTTTAGCAACACGAGAACCTTTAAACCAAAAGCTTAATGATTGAGTCAAACACGCTCAAAAAAGGGTATGCCAAAAACTTTGTATGCATAAATTTGTTGTAAAAAAAAGTGTTTTTTTTTTCATTTTCTATAAAGAGAAGGGTGTTTTTTTTACCGATGATAGATGGAAAATCGTCCATGATACATAATGAGCATGCTTTTCTTGCATGCTGAGTTTGGCAAATCGACCAAGCAGCCAATTCATTTGATTATATTTCGTTACCTGAATGCAAGTAGATAACTCTATGTTTTTAATTTTTGAGATATCTACGATTTCTGTTACCTTGTTTCGATATAAATGTAGTGCAGTAACCAGAAACCTAATTTTCCTGTGGCACAGTTTATAATGCCGAAAATCGATTGCAAAAAAAGTCATTTAAAAAAGAAGCAAACAATTTTTTTTTTTCGATTTCTCAAGTGTAGAAAGTGAAGTTAACCAGTTTTTGCCTTCAGGCGACGTAATGAGCTCTTCCCGTTGCTGCTTTCGTGCGAATAAGAATTTAGTTTCGCATCTAATGTCATTCCCAAATTCATTTGTATGGAGTCTAGAAAGCAGTTACTAGGCTGGCAATGCGTCAAATAAAAAAAATTAAAGTAACTGATTTAATGTTTGACAGACATTTACAAACGAGATGAAGGCAACTTTCGTCACCTTCCTCGTTTATGCAACTTCTGCTAAAGTTGTTTGAAATTGCGTCAAGCCTTGTATTTATCGTCTAGAAACTTATTTACTAACGTTGTTACCGTATAGTAAAAGTTATTTTTCGGTTAGGTAAAAGCATACATTTTTTTTACTAAGATTTATATTTCATTGACAAAAAAAAAATCCTATATTATGGCCAGCTTGTGCAATTGATAGCACTTCCTACAATCATAGTTCAAACATAAAATAAAAAATATGAAGAATGTAAGAATTTAAAGCGGTCTAGCTGCACTCAGAAAAAGAAAAAAAAAAAAAACACCCACTGGTATATATGTATGAAGTGTGCCAGAATTTTGTAATAAATAACCACGAGCGAACGCGGTGCGATCCACTTGTATGCACCGCTCATTTTTAGTATATTTAACCGTAATTACCTGTAAGAAACTGGAAGTTTGTGCGTTCCATTTCTCTTCGGGTCGTCCATGCCATGTATTCAACACGGATAAGCATACTTTCCCGTCATTGTACAAATTAGGATTAAATCTAACCGAATGCCGACCGTTTGTCTCCAAATTAATTAACATTGGTAAATTAGGATAGTCCGGAGGAAAGAACACATCAAATTCAAAGCATCCATTTGCGTAGGGGGTGTCGGCAGGTCCAGTTATCAGTACCTAAGACGAAAATAAAACTCAATTAACACAAATATTATTTTGAACAAACAATAGAAGAACGTACCTTCATAATGTCCAGTCTATCAGTATCACAGCGTACAAAAACGGAACTGCTATATGACAATGGCAAACTTGTGGAAAGCGTTACAGCTTCCTGGGCAAGACGTTTCACTCTCGACGGATGATATCGATCGCCAGCTTTGTGGACCATCTTTTCAAAATGATGAGATATAGCGAAGCGAAAACCGCTTTTCTCCGACTCGACAATCATCTCATAGGTGTCAAATTGCATTTTCTTCATAACTTCCAGGTATCGCTCTTCAATGGACTTGCTTAGGGGTTTCTCCAAGCGGCTACTGCATCGATCAAGATCGCGCAGTTGACTTACCCGTGCATCTTCCACGTTTGTCGCTTTTTGAACTAGCACTGTAGTCTCTTGAATGTCAGGTATTAACAGTGCCAGTCCTTCGTCGTCACCATCGTCAATATTGACCGTGACTTGCTGAGTTTGTCCTTTGATATTTGATTTTTTATTGAGCCTAAAATATAGAGTTATAGTCTAACATAATGCGGTTGCGATAACTGTACTCACTTTAAGCGGTTGGCATAAGTGTCAACACAGGTCTTCATATTGGCAAGTAGTTCCGAAATGGATGGTGAACTCTCAAGCCGATCGTAGGGCTGTAGCAGGCTCACCAATTGGTATGAGAGTGAAATGGCTCGCAAAAGCTGTAAAATAGCTCGGTAAAGAGGAATGTGCCTCGTTATGTCTAGCACAGAGTCATTGCGTAAATATGAGCTCAGCGCGGGAATCAAGCAAGATTTCTTTAGTAAATCAAGGAATGCAATGGGCAGTTCGCCAGCTACATCGCTAATTTCGTGGTAACTCATGATGTCGTCACTCTGAAGGGCAGATGGTACTTTATCTCCAGGGTTGATGTAACTCGAGAGGACCTGAAATATTAGCAAGAATAGAGAAATCGATATGCTTCACTCAAGATATTAAGTATACCTGTAGCAGAACAGTAACATGTTCCTCCTCGCTTTTCTGGCGAAGCAAAGCCTGCTCCACATTCCACGATTGCTGTGTGGAGCCTGTTCCAAAGCCGGTTCCTTTCGCCCAGTACATATGGCTTTTATCATCGGATATGATGACAGAATCGTCCATGCTGTTTAAAGAGGCCTTAACTCCCGCAGAAGTCTAAAATTTAATATATTTACATTTATTTATTTTGCTAGAATTACAAGTTAATTTAATTTTTAAACGGACCATACAGGACCGGGGAAATATTTATGAAACGAATGAGAAATGGGACCTACACTTTCCGATCGGAAAATTTGAGACTTGGGCGGTCCACATAAACTTCTATAAACTTCTAAGTTCTACATACTCAAATTTTAAATTATTAAAAATGACACTTAGTGCAACTTATTTTATGAGAAAGAATTACTAAAGTATAATGTGTCTAATGTAAGGAGTTATGTTTTGTATTGACATTTTAGTGAACTTAAGTTGATCTTAGTTATGAGACAGATTTAAGAGCAATACATATCAACAACTGGCCAGTAATCCAACGCACTCTCATTGAATTGACATTTAATTTATACACAAAATCAAATAATTGTAATTTAAATTCACCTCAGGTTGTGGGCCATTGATTTGGTAGTTCTGAGATTGATGAGTAAATATGCCCAAACAATTAAGCACTAAATGCATAGCACCAACTTCTACGACCATGCGCCGCAACAACATACCATCGTCGGTGGTGAGAAGTGAACTATCCAAAAGTTGACGGAAAACTTCGAACGGCAGCGTAGGGAGGGATGGAGCAAGTGATAAGCTGTATATATCATCTGGAATAAAATAAAAAATGCACATTAATTTAAAGAAAGTCATTTACGACATGTAAAATTCGTACTTCCTTCGCCATCGCCAGTGACACCTAGCACCAACCTCAGTAGACATTGTGCTCTCAGTTTATCACGCAGAAGAACATCAGAATACGCTGGTAAACGCAGGAACAAGCCAAAAGCAGCAAGTGAATGCTGAGGAACTGATGTTATGCATGGCTGTTTGGATGAGGGTTCTGTTATAGGATCTTCCAAATCTTCATAAATTTCCTCATTTGGCTCCAACTTCACCCAGTCAGTTGTGGGAGGACTTCGTTCTTTTTCTCCCAGTAGCGTTGGACTTTTTCTACCAGCGCTATCTGGATAGACAGTGGGCAAATACTGTGCTAACAATGAAAGCCCACCACGACTTGAGAATCGCTGTAATGGTGATGGAAGTGGTTCCATATTGGCAGCTTTTAGAATTGTATCATCGAATTCGTCGCTGAGGTTCTTTGAAGGTATCTACGTAAGAAAATAAGCTTCAGTATATCCTGACTTATAGTAAGGTGTTGTAAACTACTACCAAGTTCAAGGTAATGCAAGGTGTGGACAATCTGTGTCCCTTTTTAAACAATGCAGCCAGGATTTGAGATATCGAAGTATCGCTGGTGAGCATTACTTCTGGGCATTCTGGATGTACTAATTGAGAGCAGCTGGTCATACTCGAGGCATTCGACGATGTGAGAAAGTCATCCTGATGGAAAAGTCCTATGCAAATGAAGAAACTTTTAGATAAGAGCTACCACGACACAAAAAAGCAACTTACTAGGAAATTTGGGAAAAATTACACGACTGTCCTTGATGGCAGCTACTTGGTTTTTGACATCCTTTATGCGCTTGTCCTTAGCTGTTACACCAGCTGCAACGCTAAGGAATTCCATGCCGTGGCCATTGAAGTCCATAGCCATTTCAAAGACATCTGACTTGTCGTCGCTTTTGTTTTCGCTTTGATTACTACTTGAGATGTTGGACACTGTCGAATCTGACTGTCTGGATTCTAAATTAAATAAAACAAATATTACTCTGAGTAACTTGATAAATCCGAAGAATTCAACTACCTGAAACACAATTCTGAAGGATTTCCTGACACTTTGTGTTTACGCTAACGTGAAAGAGCAGATGATGGGCATTAACTCTTTTCGAAGGATGATGATTTACCAGGCTTATGTTGTTTTCACGTTTTTGAAGTGCTTGTTTGCTTCGAACAGATACCAAAATTCTCTCGTTTTCCAACAATAACTGCAGTACTAGTTGTCGAGTAAATCCGGAAATAATCGCTTTGTTGCTATTTACGTAAATCTGTGTTGGTTTCTTGATAACCGAGATCAGGAGTGTGGTGAGTTTGTCCTGGTTCCGTGGATGGCAAGATGTAACTCGCGTAAAGAAATTGATTGTAGCTCGTTCCATGCGAATCAATGCCTGTTGAATGGGCTCTTCGCCGGTCTCAATTGGTCTGTAGTTGCAAAGCAGCTCAAGCAATGGTTTCCAGAATATCGATCCCTGATATGAACCAAGAGTATCGCGCATATGACCCTCGGAACAGCACTCTGAGAAAAAATCCAATATTTTTGGGACATGATCGAAGGTTATCAATGATTGAGCTGCGCTTCTTGTGTCCTGAGGTTGATTCTCAGCTTTGTATGAGTCGGTCAAACATTCATCGCTGCTGGTCGATTGCGTTCGCTCAGTATGTGATGTCATTTTTTGAATTTCAGGCGACAGGAAACAGCAGTACTCAAAGAGAGCGTGTGCCAGTAACTTGGGTAATCCCGAGTCAACAAGTTCATATATGGCTTGCGGCGACTGACAAGACATTGCAATTGTGGTTAAGTACGATGGCTTTCGTAACAGGGTAGAGAGGTTTTCTTCGGCAACATGATTGAACCATTCGCTACCGCTAGCTTCTTTGTTGTCATCGGTGATACCGGATGATGATTCCTCTTGCTGGGATGTGTTACTCTCAAAATGATCTTGTTGCATCAGAGACACATTGACTTTACTTAACAACTGATTGAACAAGTCTGGTTTAATGCAGCATAGTGAACAAAGCAGAGAATCAAATGCAATCTTTAGTGGTTGATCATTGTCCAAAGCATCGATCCAGTAAATACACGCTTCAAATATTTCATTTGTGATTAGGTCAGCGAGGTTGGGAATGCAGTTTTGGGAGTGCACATTCCATAAGATAGAGGCTGTGACTTTAACGAAACCACTTTGAGGGTTAGTACAGCGTATCGAACGATTGCTGAAGTTTAGCCGAAGTTTTAGAATCCAATCGAGTAGAACTTGTATTTTGTCGCCGACATATGAATCTTTTGCGGTAGCCAGATCGTACAGCAAGTCACAAACAGCTTCGTTTGAAAGTTTATATGCTGTAAAAGATAATAATTTAGATTAATATTACGCTTTTGCATTTTTAATAAGAAATTGAGTGGATTGATTTGATTAAGTTTAACAAGTGTGAGCTTCAAACTTCTAAGATTAACATTTTTATATTGGGTTAAACACTAAAAGTAAAATTCTAAAATAAATACGACTCATTTTACTCATATATAAATTGAAAAATTTAACAAACAGTTGGCATATAAAACGGCCAAGCACCTAAACTATGCACGTTGTAAACCAAAAAATGTAACTTACTTTGCGGGCTTGTTCCCCACAGCAGTATACGTATAAGTGACAAACAAAGATCTCGATTATACGATCCAAGCTTGAGTAGAACAGTTTCCAAATTTTGCAATGCTGAATTGGGAATCAGTGGTATAATATTCATAAGGGAACAACACGCTTCCAAGAAACCAGGATACTCTGATGAAGCCCCAATAACATCCTTTGACAATTTATTCTCCGACATTATGGCTGCAAAAGTGTAACACCTCGCCAGTATTCGAATCCATCCAATACTGGTTTTGGCCAAAGAGTCATCATCTACACCTGATTCAGGACCTCCAGCAAATGCATAACTTCCTGCCGAGAAAATCGTATTACCAAGGATTGCTATTTGTGTCAATCCAATATTGGAACTGTCTTTGGGTCTAAAGGTAATAAAACACACAAAAAAAACACAGTCAGTGAACTCTGCCCGATCTCCGAATATTTACCTATACAGCCGCAGCACTATGCTTGTGGCAATTTCAGGCTTAGAAAGCTTCAAACGAATACATGTCATTCCCGTCGTTGTGAGGGGCTGACCGAACGGAATTGGACCTAAGCCGTAATCTCGTGATATCTCAACGGCAACAGCTGAGGGACAGGACACCAGCGTAGGTGCATGCGGTTGCAATTGAATCTCTTTAAGCAAAATAGCTGTTGGCAGTGTAATTGTCAAATCCACGTGAGACTCATTCGGATAGAACATGTAGCTCCATGCTGGAGTACGGGGCCTGCGGTGCGATGCGATTGGTGTCAGTATCAAAACATCTGCTGATTGAGCTGTATCATTCTCTGATGATATACTGCAGAACGGTGCAAAGTTGATCAAACCATCCTGGTTGCGTTGGTTTTGTTGTGATGTGCATTTTTTGTTGCCATTGTTGCTGTTATGGAGTTTTAGTTTGGTATTCTTCGTCATATGTTGCATTATTAAAGAAATCTGCAAGGAATTAGAAGAAAATGAATTGTTTCGTCTACGGATAACGCGGACTTCTTCCAACTACCACTCACCAGTCCCGGTTGTATATTAACCAAAACTTTGTTTAATTTAACTAAGTTGTGGCAGATAATTTGTACACCTCCCATTTCGGTGAAGATGTGAACAGCTTGGGGGGCTTCCAAAACTTTTAGAATGTACCAAAGGAATGGTTCGGACAAATGCAAACGCGGAAGTGCAGTTCGGGCTATTGAGTCTGAAATTGAGTATGATATGAAATGGGTTTGAGTGATCCAATTTACTTACTTGTCTCCAAATACTGACACAAAGGTGCGACCACCAATTTGATTTCGGAAGCTTTCTCGCTGAGCAGCATTAGCAAACTGAATACAGCATCAGTTGTTGTCTGCGGTTCGTCGAGTAGAAATGTGGAATCTGTTGATTTCATGGAATACAGAGATGGTGTCATTACCGTCAAGGAATTGCTTGAGCAATTGGATAATGATCCCAAAAGACGTTTCATTGTTGAGAAGTGGCGTAGTACTAAATAAAAACAAAAATTAGATCCATAAAAATGCTGGTGGCCAGTTGTGCAAATATACCCATATCAGCAATGCAAGGAACTTTTGTTTTATTGCAATCAATATTTAATTGCTCGGCTTTTGTCTCATCTGTTTGGCTTTCAGTTGATACATCGGACTCGTGCATAGCAATATGCTAAATAATAAAAGATTTCAGTTATATATGAGTCTTCAGACACACTTATTTTAAATGATTATTTTAATGTTAATAATTCGTATTGGGCACAATATATTCGATTAGCATAGGATCTCAGAATTTATTTGTTCTAAACTGGCGTCTAATGCACATATTTTTTGTTATATATACTGTGGTGAGAAATCGTACCATGCAAAGTATATTAATAATTAAATTTAATCAAGAATTAAAATCAAGTGTTAATTTATACTTACGCTATCGTCCCGAGGAAGCTCGGTTTGAATCAATGACGATGACAACTTAATCAGACTTATTATTAATGAATTGTCCGATATGGATGCGTTTTGTTTAGAGTTCTCAGATCCAAGGACATTAGCAAAGAGACTGCTAAAATTATTTGTTGAGCTATTGTTGTCAGACGAGCGTTGGCATTGAATCTTGTCCGCATTCGAAATGTTGTTGTACACAAGGAAAGCTGGCAAATGGAAAATATTGAATGACCCTCGCTGGATAATTTTAGAGCACATATTAAACTTACAAACACTTTCTATAATACTCAGCGATACATTCAAATCTGCTTTGTCATACTGAATCAGTAATAAATCTCGAATAAGTTGACTCTGAGCATCAATTGGGCCCTGTTGATTGCAAATCGCTCCACCCGGTTGTACCAACTGCAAAATCACATTCAAAAGTGTATCTTTTAGTTTCTTCTTGACCGAGGGCCCAGATTCGGTAAACTCTGCTTTTTTGTGCAACCAAAGAAGTAACTCATGCAAGTGTTTGCAAATAGTCGGTCCGGCCTAAGAATTAAAAGAAATTACACTTTTAACAAACACAGGCACTGGGTAGTGAAGAAATGCTTACACAACGATTTGTTATTATCGAAGAACTCATGCCGTATCCCGAGAAGAACCGTAGAAGCATCTTCTCAAAGTTCTCATCACTAATTATTATATCACCGATTCTGGAGTAGCTGCTGGTCTCCCCTAAAGTAACGCAAATCCAATGAAATTTTCCCAAAAAAAGGGCAAATACAGCAATACTTACCACTATCAAATGTTGACTGTGAATTACATGCCAATAGCAAACATTGAAATCCGAGGCACCAGGTACGTAGTTTTATGTCATTATGCCAAGCTAGTGCTAAAAGCAGACCTTGAACTGCGTTCGGTCCGAAGGGTATCTTTGGAACGTCATTTGGACAAAGTCCCGAGTTGTATGGTTTATCCGATAGCTCACTGTTCAATGTTAACCAGATTTGTAGAACTTGCTCCAAATGAACCCATGTGTCCTGCAACCAAAGAAAAAGATACATAATTTGTAATGCAGGAAAATACATGCTTCCAAACCTGAATATGAAGATCCGAAAAAATGCAATCGAACACATTTTTAAACATTTGATAAGTTGGCAGGCCACAATTGTATTCCGGTCCTGACCAAATGTCTGTGACATATTCTGGCCATGCCGCAGTATCTGGTGTTGTGTTGATGAACTCGTTGGTTAAAATTTGTGGCAGCGATGCATACATATCCAACGAAGAGATCATAGTCAGTCGACGTATTGAAATCTCCACATTAGTATCAAGTCCAAAATCTAGACGAGCATCCATAGAACTGGAAACTGTCTTGCAAAAGAAATTGAAATTATTCTTGTTCTGAGCCACCGAGTCGGTTTTGATGAGGCTCTTTGATCTATTCTCTATGTCAATCTCATTCATTAGCTCATCGAATTCGGTGTCTTCACATTCGATTAAAGATGGAAGATGCGAGTACTTTACAGCTGTAAGTATAAAAATGTTTCAAGCGTTTATTAGAAATTTTACTAGCAATTAACAAGCAAATGAAGCGTACCATCTGCATATGACATACTACTATTTCCGGAAATGGGAATTATCGACGATGGCATCAACAAAGCTTAAAAGAAAAAATGTTTTAAAGAGAACATTTCCTTCAGACTTTGAATACAAACAAAATTATGTAAAAGGAAATGAAAAAGTTTTAGCCGAACAAAGTGATGAGTTATGGAAAAAATGTGTATGCACGTCTCTAAGGTGTGATGAAAATGAGTTTTAAAAATAATTTTTACATTTATGCAATTAAAGGTAAAAATATCAAGATATAAGTTCTCGAGTTAAACAAAAGGCAATTAACCGTCAATTGCTTAGAAGAAGACCACCAAACGTTCATATTCTGTAAAGTTAATAAACTTAGGCTCAAAAGTTCATAAGATGTGCACACCTTTTTAACGTTATATAAAGTTACAGCTTCCATCCGAGCTAAAACCGGACAATATACATACATATGTGCGGTAAAGCGAAAAAAAGAAGATCAAAAGCGATCATAATATATGCAACCCATAAAAAAGGTAGACAATAGTGAAACATTCGGAGCACCGTAACTAGATCTTCCAAAATGTTAGGGAATACATGTTTTCAAGTAAGCAGTTAAATTAAAATGCAGTGAAAAATTCTTTTTGACGACTTTTCTCTAAGCTTAAAAAGCGGTAGAAATTAACAATTAATGCCTGAATAAAACTAATATTCATATCCTACCTGTTGAGTCAATAAAAACTTCTTCAGTTTCTTGCACACCTTCCATTCCTCGTGGTTCGCTGCAGCTTGGCTCTGAGCTTTGAGGTTGATCTTTGAAATGCTTATCAGCATCCAGGAGGTCCTATTATCAAAGATTTGCTTTCAGAGAATAAATTTGTTTTGCAAAACTTTCTACTAACTTGTAACAAGCAAGTGATTGCATGAACAGCCCAAGGTTGTTGCTGATCATTCCAAACAGCCAATCGTACAAGTTGTTCCAGTTGATTGGTGGTGACAATTTTAGAAAGTTGAACCGAAGATTTGCAAGCAGATACCAGTCGTGCAATCACCTATTGCCCAAAATCGTGATGTGTGGTGAGTATAAAACAAAATAAAAGATTTGAAACTACCTTGCACGTCAAAAGGAATAAGTCCATGTTGCAGCTGAAATCCATCTCCAGTAGTAGGGCTATCAGTCCACGAATAACAATCAAAATATTATTCAAACGAATGGTTTTTAGTCCTTTATCGAAATTATTTTCTGGTTCTGGATTGGGTTCCTTCACTACTTTTGGAGTTGTGTTCGGCTTAGCTGTGGCTTTAGGCTTAGGTTTGCCTGTCAGCTGCATAAATATATCCGGATGCTGAGGGAAAGTCTTGTAAAGTTTTGTAAAGAGTAAAAGTTAATCCAAAATACTTACTTCATTTTGAATCATAAAGATCTTCTTTCCCCAATCTGTGTAAGGTTGGATACTGTATTTGTTCTGTTGAATCATTCGCTTTTTAAAGCCTCGAAGTTGCTTGCCTGAATTGGTATTAGACTGCGATCGAGTTTTGGCAAAATCAGTTTCACACGACATAAATTCCCAACGATTGGCAGCTAAAGACGAATATGTTTTTTAAATAAACGAAAGAAGTTAACAACAAATTTTTTTTTTACATTTGTCTTTCTTTTCAACACTATCATCAAGGCATACAGACAGAAATAGCAGTAACCAGGTTACCAATTGCAAGTCTGATTTGGACCACAAATCACCACCATTGTCGGTCCGATTCATGTTCAGAGGATTTTCATTCGCTTGGTATCTTGGTGATATGGGAGCGAGTAATTTGGCGAGTGTCTTCAAAATGGCATCGATTACTATTGATCGGCATGTGCCCATTGCAATACTACGACGGCCCAAGTAGGTTAGCAAGAAGAAAATTCTTCAAAGGAAATATTTATAGTTAGATTAAGCATGCCAAAAATATATATAATTATGTTCTTACCGATCTTGTGGGAATATTTTGCTGTTCTGCGAGGAAAACAAATTGCAAAATATATCAGCAAGGAAGTCCCCCCACCAGCTGCGAAAACAGCACATTCGCACCAAGAGGGAGCATGTGGCAAGTTGTATATGTGCATCGCCGTAGACGACAAGTGTGTTGAACAGCTTATTGGCGACATCTATTGAGAAGAGTGAGTGCAGTGGCAAAATGTTCTAAAAAAGGAATTAGTAGAAATTAGTCGTTTTTGTATAGGAATAAAGTCTAAAAATGATGAGTACATACCTTAAGTCCATATTCAATTGAAAAATGCAAAAGAATTTCGACAAGTCCTTGACTTAGTACTCTTAGTTTATCCCTAGACGCTAGTTGGAGTAAGTTTTTCTTTAGATTTGTTGATTCGGTTTCGAAAGATGATTCCAAACGTACTATTACATTTTGTATGACGTTGATTTGATGTTGTAACAAGATACACTCCTAAAATATTAATGAAATTGAATATTTTGTGCTCATATGTATTTATATCGCTTGCTTAATTTTATTTTGTCATTAAAAAGCTAACTATTTAAATCCAGCTTTCTTGTGACGGTAGTATTTGAGTAAAAGCTGCGTGCGGTAGCTAGTGCTGATGTGCATACGACAAAGTTTAACATGAATAAGTATGCAATCGCCATAATAATGTTGATTTTAGGGACAGTGTCTGACAATACCTTAGCAATATTACATCATGAGTATATCTACTTAAAGGTGTTTCAGCGAAGTAGTAAACTTCAGTAGGTCGAAGTTATAAAGAAAACTTGATGGTATGGTGGGGGCATATACACACCCCACACAAGTCATTCAAATTGAAAATGAGTTTTAACTACTCTTAATTCTATATCTTTGGAACTACTATAGATTAAAAAACAGTTTTGGCAGATTGAAGATTTAATTTAACAAGTAAAAAATAAATAAATGAAAAGGTATGTACCTCTTAAAAGTGTATAATAAAATAAATTCAAATGGTTTTATTTTGGACAAAACTTCAACTTTCAACATTAGCTTTAAAACGCGCAGTAGGCGTATTAAAAAAGGTACCTTCTCTTCATTTTAATTGTGAGTGTAAAAATAGATATAATTAACATTTACACCCGTTATATCAAAACTTGGTTAAATAAATGCTATCGTTTACCAATTCTTTGACAACCGTAATAAGGGCGTCAATCACTTTTTCGATTACAGTTGCTGTTTCCGACTTAAAAATACACGACACTGCTTGTCGTTTTTAGCCAACAAAGATCGAATACAAATGCAACGTCTGTTATACAACAAATAAATAGTGCCGTGTATGTACAGTTTTTTCTAAATTGTTGGTGTTGCAGTGAACGTATTAAAAATTTGTTTACGCTTAACCGTTTCGGGCCCTAGGGAATGTGGGGTCCAAACTTCAACTTCCTAGAATTATTTAAAAGGCCTAAAAATTGCGTACGCTCTTAGGAAAGGGTATGAAAACAACCGACATTTAATTTCTCACATCCGTTCCAAACAACATGTAAATGCATTTTAATTATTCAAATTGACCCTTCGCAATTTTTTTGGGTTTTTTTAAACACACAAACACAAGTAGTGATGTCAGTCCTGCTTAGCGATTTCACTATGATTTTGAGTTGTGTGTAGATCTACTACAATTGCAGTGAACTGTGTGCGTTAATAAATAATAAAGCTAAAAATGCGACACGGCTCAAGATCCGACAAAGATTGTTTTCGACAGCCGACAACGGTAATCAAGATGAATACACTATTTAAGAGAAAGAGAAATTATGTAAAGACGTACTTGCCTTTTGGCTTAAAAAAAAAAGAGTTCACATCTATCGTCTGTGACGAATGCTAAACATTTGTATTTGTTTTGCAACTTTCTATTTATCTCTTTTCTTATCTAACACTTACCTCATATGTTGAAACAATTTTAGTATTATCCAAGTTTGTATCATCTTCGCGCTGTTTATTGATGAATGCCTGCATATGCGCCACATTCGACAGTTCACAATTAAGAACTGGTGCTAGCATTTCCATTAACTTACAACTTGCTAAACTATATCGACAATGTACATCTTCGTACAACGAGTTCAGAGCTTTTATTTGTGTTTGAATGTTACCAGCTGGATGCTTCATATATTGCATCACTGTCAATAAAACCAAGCAGCAATCAGCATGTTATCAATAAATAAAATAACAACAAACTTACATGGGTCGCTGTCCAGGACATCGCTGTCTAGAACAACAGTGTGGCCATAGAAAGAGCCGAGTGGAATTTTACACTTCGTATTTGACATTCCATAACGACCGATTATGGTAATTTTCATGTACCTACAGATTGGTGGTGGTTGCAGGTCACTAAGTACCAGTGTTTTGGAGCCAATGTCTTGTGTCACGACTAAGCGCACACTATCAGCCTCCTCTTCAAAGCACCAAATGTCAATGTGAAGAGAAGCGAGCTCGTCACAAGAAGGGATTACCACATCTGTCAGCAGTATTGGTGAGCCAAAGTCTAGCACAACGAAACGTCTTGCACCCGAATGCATTCTATCGATTACTACCATCTGCTTTGGTGGTGGCGATAGAATCTTATGCCAGGGGAATACATTAGTATTTTCTTCCATGTTCTGCTCGTTCAAATAGCGCTGAATGACTTTGTTGGAGAGTTTTACTTCTGGGTCATTGTCTGGGACACTTGAACTTTCATCGCAACATTCAATGTACTGGCATATGGCCTTGAATTTAGGCAGGTGTTTGTATTTGAATGACTTTTCTTCTTTGTTTGATTGTGATGTAACTTCCAATGGTTCAGCTAAAAATGTTACAAGTATTATTTGGAATGTGGTTGAAACAGCCAATACAAACCAATTCCGTTTGCTTTCAATTCGTCCTTTCCGATTATTGAACACATCTTTAGTTTATCTGCAAGAATATTTTTGACATTATTGACTATGTCGTTTAACTGTAAATAAAGAGACGTATCATTTAAAATACATTCAAAAAAGTAAATCTGTAGATCTCACTTTTCCATTTTCAGGATCTTTTTGACCATCCATCGTGTTTGACATGGCAGGAATTATGATCTCTTCCATGTTAATGTTTGAAGCGCTACTAGTTGACGCACTATCCATATTATCGATTCGGGTTGCTTCAGATGTTGCAGAGCAAACAAAGTGTAGTTGTTCGACTTCTAGCAGGCCACGTAGTTGATTACTTACACCTTTGCATTTGATCAAGTGAGGGAATGAACGAAACTCAACGCCATCTGAAACGAATTACAATGCAAAGTGAAAGAAAAAAATCGTTTAGAGAATAGGCGATTTATATTTTTTCACCACCGATTTGGGAACGCAGCAAATGGTGTGAAGGATCGTCGTAAATTAATAATATTAGTTTAGGAAGCCGGTTTGAGAACATCAAGCCGCATATAATGTCTGATTGCTGAACGAAGCACGGTAGTAGGATACAATAGATCTTAACATGATTTTGAGAATTGTGTGTTTAAATGATCGCCTATTATTTAGGATCATTTTGCATCATTTAATGTTTAAATGTTCTTTATTTCTGTGATTCGTGGGTGCAGTAGCTTAGTAGCCCAATATTTATTTTTATTTATTTTTTAATTTCTGTGATTCAGCCGATCAGATCTAAATTCCAAAAGTTACCACGTAAGTCACATTTTTATTACTCCTACGTTAGACCGTAATATAAACCGAACATATACCAAATGGAATGAGAAATAAAAATTTACAGATTATCTTATTGTTGCAGCTTATTAACCTGGTTGATACAACCTAGACTATACATGATAAACGGATTGCTTGAAGATCGATTCTATATTTAGGACTGCAGTGGCTGACTTACCAATTGAACTGAGTTTCTTAAAGTCCATTCCTTGCGATTGCAAAAGACCAGCATTTGACCGAATGATATTAACTAACGTATTCGGTGACGTTATATTATTTTTGCTCAAATTTGGCAAATCAGTATCAAACAGTTCCGGTTCAAAGGGAAAACCATACAAACCAAACCTAAAAGAAACGATATATTATCAAAAAGAAAAAGAAAAAAAAAATGCTTACCTTGTGCCCAACAACGAACAATAGGGATCCCACCTCTTTTCAATTTCATTCGTTATCTCCATTAAAAGCTTCACGCATATCTCGGAAATAGAGTTATGCGAATCAGCAGTTGAAGTAGAACACGCCAATAGAATAAACCAACGCACCACACTGGAATACTTTGCGGCAGTCAGATCGGGAAGCGTAGTGGTGATTGCATTCTTCAGCGAAACATCAAATGTGATCTTATTTTGCGACTCAACGGGAAGATTTCGTACTCCTCTGAAAATAGAACATTAGACCAACTTCCTTATAACTGAAATATGTCCTTACTCTGCCAGTATCAATATAAGTTTTACACATTTATGCGCCAACGTTCTATTACTTCGAATAATACAATTTAGAAGCAGATCCCTTAGATATTTCTCCACAACAACCAGACACTCGACCTGTTGCGATTGCATATCAATCGCGGCGTTATCTGCAAATATTCCAGAAGACGAACCACTTCTGCTGCTGCATGGCGCGTCTCCAGATTTATATCGCTCTGATTTTGGTGATCTAATCCGATTGAGTCTAATCGTGCAAATCCACAAAAGAATATCTAATGCTAGATTCTTTTGCAAAACCGTCGATGAACTGCAGCCGAGCGTCTTTAGTAAATTCTCTAAAACATTGTTACTCTCTAGCATGGCAATCCTTTGAAGCCGTGCACTTGGTACAGCTGAGTTTGCTTTTGTTCCGCGGACAGTTATTGAGATTTCATGAAGCCAATCACAACCTTTCGGGAGAATAAATAAAAACAAAATATTTTCCCGTTGAAAAAGCAAGGTCTATAGTTGGGTTGGCGCTGTCTATCAGATGATAGTTCACACCGAATACATTTGTATTTTGTATAGAAAAAACCAGATAAACTTAAAATTAATATATTGAGAACACAACAACTGATGTATGGACAGAAGCAATGATGTTACATAAATTTGAAATAAATGAGAAATAGCATACCTATGTAAAAGTCATTTCGTGATTGTTTGGTGGTTGAGAAGGAGTTCTGAGAAAATGTAGCATTAGTGAAGTTTTGTGATGTACTGTTTGCATATGATGAAATCAGGAAACGCGTGACACCTTTTTTTTTTACCGGAACTGAAAATTGTTAGCAAAAAAGGTTGTTTTTTTTTTGTTGTTTTTGCATATGAAAATCATAAATAGGATAAAATGTAAAAAAAGAATTGAAATATGAATGATTTGTGAGAGAAAAACAAAATAAAACAAATACATTAACCAGGATCACACATGCACGAACACATGATTGCAAACATGTTTATTTGTGCAGGAAGAAGTGGACGAAGGTGGATTTTGGTTAACACAATTCTGGACAATGGATCACATGAATTACACAAGAAACTTTGGAAATTTTAGAAAATGTTAATAACAACAAAATAACACTCAATTCGAGATCATTACATAATTAAGCTAGTGCCTTCCTCTTAACTTACATACAAAAATATCAGATCAATTTAGAGTTCTATAAGAGTGACTCTACCATGAACTTAGCTTGCTTATAAATTACAGGTCGAAGATCTTAAGCGAAGCTCCGGAAACAAAGTAAGAGTTAATATACCATATTTCATTTCTTGAAATCATAGAAATTTAAGCGTACGTAACTATTTTGCATCCCAGAACTTTGCGTTAGAACTTAAAAATAGGAGTAGTCAAAACACAAACAATAGACCGAACAAAATACATATGTACAAACAACCACGAGAGCAAACAACGAAAATTCTACGTAATCTTGTAAGGTACGAAAAGAGAATGTTACTTTATGTTGATGCACTTTCGCTAGGGGTAGGCACCTTGTCGTGCGTGCCTTTCTAAAGGCGCCTGGTGCGGAGGCTTCGTATCGCAATGACTCAACGGGCTAAGCTGTCGGCGAGCTAGTCGTCAGAAGGGCCAGCCATGGCAGACAGGCAGTTGAGGAGCGATCAACTAAGAAATATAGAGCGTTGGTGATTAAGCACACCAAGCTAGTCAAACAGTACGAAAATCGTCTTGCCAACAAGACACATCTCGTGCACACGACTGGCGAGGATTCGGTCTCACCAACATCCCATGGAGGAGACGACACAGGAGTCGACAAGAAGGTGAAACGGCCTACTCCGGAGGGAATCCCATCCCATCGACCTTTAAAGCGGTGGTTCCCGTTCTCCCACCACCATGAAAGCTGAGCAATGATCCAAAGGCGCAAAGAGGTAAGCAATCCAACTCAAGGTCGAATGAATTCAAGGACCAAAAGACCACTGGAAGGGAAACAGCTAAGCCAGCTCCCAAAAGAACTCGCAAGACGACCGAGGTAACAGGGACAACGAAAAACAAAAGCAGCTTTCTCTGCTCTCCCACCACCACGAAAGCCGGGCACCATTCGGAAGGAGGTCAATGCCAAGCAATCCTACCAACGGTCGGAAATGTCTAAGGACTTGAAGGTCGCTGGAGAGGAAACAGCTAAGCAGGCCCCAAAAGAATACGCTCAGCCGACGAGGTAACAGGGAACTCGGCAAAGAAAGCAAAGATTAGGAGCAGTAAAGACCTCACCCTAGCCATTATTGACCGTAGCAACGCTGACGGGTAACTTGCTGTAGATAAATGGCTTAAGGTATAGGCAAAGATCCTTGAGGCCATGATGTCAGAGAGAGAGACTGCTGATATTAACAACGCCTGCAACTTCAATGGAGCAGGCTGGCGGAAGGGAGTAAAAGTCGTCGGATGCTGCAACAAGAAAGAGGCCCCACTCATTATCTGCCCTACGAAGAAGAAGACCCCCCATCACCACTACTAAGGGACCTGGTACAGCATGCCAGCACAACCAGAGCCAACTTAATAGTAGGTATGGACGCTAATGCTCACCACACACAATGGGGCAGCAAGGACATTAACAAAAGAGGTGAGTCTATCCCCAACCTACATATTTGTAACAGGGGTAGTCACCCTACTTTCCATAACAAAATTAGGGAAGAGGTCAAGAGGATCTCACTCTAGCACTCCCAATAGATAGATTCAGGGTCAATGACTGGATGGTATCCCCGAAGTGCTCTTTCTCTGATCACTTCAGGATAACATTCACAATTGACTTTGTTCTACTCAAAGAACACCTATTTAGGAATCCTGTCAAGACTGACTGGAGTAAATTTTTGAGTTAGTTGAACGTCGACTTCCACCTAACCCCATTGGTACATTGTCGAATGCGGCTCTTGTTGACGAAACAGTCAATCTTCTCAAAAAGACCCTAACCGACTCCTTTAAAAAATCCTGCCCTATTAGTCGTCCTCCCAAAAGAACACACGCGGCTTGGTGGACTAGAGAACTATGCCTTCTTAGGACCAAGACTGACTAAAACCGATGAAGACTGGGGTGAATATCGCAACAGCTTCAACGAGTTCAAAAAGAAAACTAGAGCAGCAAAACGAACATCCTGGGCAAACTACTGCTCTGGCATCGAATCCACCACAGAAGCGGCTAGACTCCGGAAGGTTTAAGCCAAAATCCAATCCCCTGTAGGGTTTCTGTGTAAGGAAGATGGCAGCTGGTCAGTTGATAAGCAGAAACTCTCGAGCTGCTCCTCGGTACACACTTTCCGGGATGTACAATCCCAGGAAGCCTGCTGCACAGTTCTGACGACGGACCCTCCTCATTCTCGAATGAAGAACAGACCGTCATCAGAGACTGTACCAGCACAAACAGAATAACATGGGCTCTCCAATCCTTCCAACCGGTCGGCGGGACCGGACGGTATTATACCTGTCATGTTACAAAAGAGTAGCAATAGGACTGTACCATGGCTACAGTCAATCTTTAGGGGTTGCCTGAAACTTGGGCTAGTTCCCGACTGCAGGAAAGAGGTGAGGGTAGTCTTTATTCCCAAAGCTGGAAAACCTAGCCACTCTACACCTAAAGATTACAGGCCAATTAGCCTTTCATCCTTTCTTTTGAAAACTCTAGAAAGACTATTGGATGTGTCTTGGAAAGACCTAAGGAACTTTCTTGAGAATACTGGTGCAAATGTGTGGAAACAGCGCTGCATGAAGTAACGAGAACATTCGAGAAATCCCTTGGCAACAAAGAATTTACGTTGGCGGCCTTTCTAGACATAGAAGGTGCTTTTAACAACCTGAACACTGGAACCATTATTTCCTCACTTGGGGATTTAGGTTCGCCAAAGCTTTTGACAAACTGGGTTGGGGCTTTGCTTAACAGCAGAGTCATTAACAGCAGTCTAGGGGACTGCGCGATTAAAAGTGCCAATCGTGGAACACCGCAAGGGGGGATTCTATCTCCTCTCCTGTGGAACATCTCGATCAACAAAATTCTTAAATCCCTTGTCAACAGAGGTAAAGGGTGAAAAAGCGGATCCTCGGCCAGCTTTCCAAGAGCCCATTCACCAAAAATTCGGCGTTGTGGTAGGTCGGCTGGCTTTAGTTCTTGCACCAGCTGTATCTTAAAAGGCCTTACGCCCAATTCCTTCCGCAAAATTTTCCACGTAGTGCTGTAACAAAGGCCTAACTGCTGGGAACGGCGCCGAATCGACATTTCGCGGTCTTCTGTCACACAAGCTGATACGGCCGCAATATTTTCTTCAATACGCACAGTACGTAAACGTGTTGGTGGTTTAATGTCCAACAAAGTAAATTTGGTGCGAAATTTGGTCACAATCTTCCGAATAGACTGCTCAGAAGGTCGAGAATGCCGATCATAAAATGGAAGCAGCGCGCGATGAACATTTCGAACCGAGCACGAATTTTGATAGTAAAATTCAATAATTTGCAAGCGTTGTTCATTTGTAAGACGATCCATGGTTAAATTGCAAACCAAACTGAAGCTGTTTGACAGTGACACAAGGTACTAAACACACGTCAGCTGTCAAAACCAGTGTTGCCAAAACCAAACCAGCTAAAAAATCACCCTTTATAAAGATAGTCGCTTATGCTGATGACATAGTTGTACTAATAATAGGAAAGTATTTTTCCACCATTAGTGACATTATGGAATCTGCGTTATCAGAACTATCTTAATGGACGGAACATAACGGCCTTGCGGTTAATCCAAATAAGACCGAACTAATTCTTTTCACCAGGAAATATAAGGTACCTAAATGGGACCCACCCAAGCTTAAAGGTGTCCGCCTAAATCTTTCAACCGAGGTTAAGTACCTTGATGTGGTGTGAAGAAAGGACTTAATGCCCTCTGTGCTTGTAGAAAAACATTGGGAAAAAAATGGGGCTTACAACCGAACATTGTGCACTTGCTGTACACCGCGATTGTAAGACCCATTCTGACCTACGGTTCAGTTGTCTAGTGGGAAGCGGTTAAAACTAAATCTTACCTCAAAAACTTGAACAAGGTGCAGAGAATTGCTTGTCTGGGCATAACAGGCGCAATTAAATCCAAGCCACAACAAGATAAAGGTCGTCAACGAGTCGTTTCGACTGAGCGATCACTGCAGTGTCTTTCAAGATGAGATCTTTGCGGTTAAGAAAGCAGCACAGACTATCCTATCGATGGGACTACCAGCAATGGAAATAAGCATCTTCGTGGACAGTCAAGCAGCACTTAAAGCAATCGGCTCTAACCTTGTGAACGCGAAGTGCGTAACAGATTGCCTCTTGGCACTAAGGGCTATACGTCATCACTCGGTTCTACTCTGCTGGGTCCCAGGACACGTTGGTGTTGAAGGGAATGAAAAAGCGGACGAACTGGCCAGATACTTCTTCAAGACGAGGAGGAAATAGAGTCCGTGGAACATCTCCTACGCCACTGCCCAGCTCTACAAGAACGCCGCTTATCCTGCATGGGAGCACGGTTCTAAGTAAGCTTGGACGACGGGGCTAGGGTACCTCTATCAGACCTAAAACTTTTCCTCAACAGATCTAAGTGGTTTTGTTAGTTGCATTTCCTTGCATGTATAAACAGGGTACTCACAATGGGCCTTTACGACCTCCGAGTAAATTTGGTTCTGGTGCAAAACAGCCCTCCTAACCTCACCTATCACATAACCTTATGTTGATGCAACGATTAGCTCGACCCTTTTATGTGATGTTCATAATAGGAATTCGATAACTTATTAAGCAATTTAGTTGAATATTTACAAGCTTTTAAATAATATTAAGACATACGGTGGATAAATTGCTTGAAGATTGGATCAAAGGTGTCGTCAACAGTCATGAGGACAAAAACCTTACGTTACTCTCGACATATTTAAAGCTAAGGTCATTAAGGATTTTTAACACTAGTGAGGGTGTTAAAGAAGAGATGGTGGCGGATGAGCCCTTAATAGGATAACCGCAGCTTACGTATTCCCGTAGAGGATTACTGGCAACCTATCCAACACACCGTTTTACACATGTAAAATGTGCTCACGCTACTATCTATTAAGCTAAAGACCCAATCAAGTACGAGTTCTATGATCTCCTGGACGGTGCCTATGAAGCCTGCCCGGAGTACGACGTCAAAGTTGTACCCGGCTATTTTACGCAAAAATCTGTATTGAAAACATCTTTGGCGGATTTGTCTATAAGTACAGGCTCCACCAGTATCGGAACATCATCAAGGATGTAGCCGAGACCTCTGTAGGTTATCAACCACCAGAGAAAGTGTCCGTGGTATAATGCTAAGCGCGTCCACCGGAAAATGGTGTCGAAACGTACACATTAAAAGCGCAAAGCAAGAGCAGCAGGAGAAAAGTATCGTGCAAGGAGAAGAGAGGTAAAGAAACTCTGCGTAGAAAGAAGAGGGCATACGCAGTCTCCCAGCTCAATGACATCGATTTCGCAATTAAAACAACAAGAAATCCAAGTGATGGAAACATTGTCATCGAAGCGCAGGAAATTGTAGAGTTTTGTAAGTAGCATTTACAGCAACTGCTTAATGGGTATCATGTCGAGAGAGAAAAACCACACCCGGTGACTGGTTTGTCCCATCTACAAGAAAGTCATATGTCAAAAAAATCACTAACATTTTTTGCACCTATACTCCACAATCCGTACAAAACAATTTTTTGAACCAGTTTGACAATAATTTTAATAAAAAAAATAAAGATTTCGCAATTAAAACAACAAGAAATCCAAGTGATGGAAACATTGTCATCGAAGCGCAGGAAACTGTAGAGTTTTTTAAGTAGCATTTACAGCAACTGCTTAATGGGTATCATGTCGAGAGAGAAAAACCACACCCGGTGACTGGTCTGTCCCATCTACAAGAAAGGCATATGTCAAAAAAAATCACTAACATTTTTTGCACCTATACTGCACAATCCGTACAAAACAATTTTTTGAACCAGTATGACAATAATTTTAATAAAAAAAATAAAAATTTCACTTCCATAATTATCGAGATTCTCATCGTGATTCTTGTTCAAAGCGAATTAATGTATAGTTTTCTGCTTTGCTTGAGTCGTCGCTCTCATCGCCGAGTCGTGAATCGGGTAATATAAGAAATCATTTTTTTGCTATCGACTCTCTGATCTGATTCTGACACGGAAATTATAAGAAGTATAAGCCCCACTACTTTACTTCTTCGGGGAAAATCACGTGGGATGATAGTTAATGAGATTAAACATCTATTTATCGTTCAACGAAAAAAAAATATACCGTTTGCTATATTACGATTCAAAACACTGTTACAAAACAAACAACCCCTTTACAGTTATTGCATCCAATTAATCAAATAAAGGGTATATAATAACGACAAAAAATATGTGCCATACCTCTTGTCTTTCCTTGACCCTCCTTTGCTGGATCGCCCATTGTTTTAATGTGCAACAGGAAATTCCTTGCTCTGGTTTTGAACAGCTTAGGACTTGTCAATGTTACATTGCCTCCCTGATCGCACAAATCCATGCATGAAGACAACTCAATAGGTCCGGCTAGAATTTCGGCATTATGAGCTTGTAAATACTCTTCCGTTAGAACTGGATTCTCGTGAACGCCTAAAAAAGAAAACTTTATCTTGGCTCACATTTAACTTAAAATCGATTTACCATCACTGTTTAGTGGAAAATCAATATTTTCATCCACAGCAACCGATTGTTTGAATCCCAAGTTAACAGAGTGGGGCCCCTTCATGCGATATCCAAACCCGCTGGTGTTCTGTTTCAAGAGTGTCACCTGAATAGCAGCTGGATTCGGACATGGTTGGTACAGGGAAAACTTTAAATCTATATGACCCAGCGCAACGGGTTGCACCAAATTCACTTCGATAATATGCTCATCCCAGGTCGTTCTATAAAAAAGAAAAATAAATGATTTAAATAAACTACATCAGGAAAAAATTGGGAACGTACGCGTCATTGTGTAGGCGCCAGGTCTTTGTAAGATGTGTATCATCCCCAGGGCGCAAATGCTGTGGCTGCTTTCTTTGTTTTTGTGCCTGAACAAGTTCATTCCAGCAACTTGGTACCTCTGCTGTGTATGGAGTCAACATCTCATCAAATTGGGTGAGATCACACAAGGTACGAAGGTCCTCTAATGTTAACTCGATTTTGTGTGCGATTAAATTTGACGATGTCGATGGCGCGTCGCTTGTACTCGGCCCAGGTGCTGTACTTACTGTGGGCGCGTCGCTCTGCTGTTTTCGGCTGCATCCAAATCCACGAGAGTTATTTCTTCCATCTGTTTCTGAAACATCCCCGTCGGCTACGATACCGCCTATAAAGTCAACATTGCCACAAATGTTTGCATTCTCATCGTCCACCATTTCGTCCCCAGAATCATTGTCTGTGTCATGCAAGGAATAAAAAATAAGTGAGCCGCTCTTGGTGCATCCACAGAGCCTGTCAAGAGTTTTGCAATAAGCAGCTGAGACAAATTGCTCATTTGGCACCTCAATACTGGTGATTAGTTTAAAGTCTTTCAACGAGTGTAATTGCATGCTTCCGTCGGCGCACACTACGCACAACGCACCGCCATCAAAGTCAACACCTTGTACTTTCCTGTCGAAGTTGGCGCATGCAGGCAAGAGGCAGATTTCATTTGGGCACTTGTATCTATTAAAAGTAACTGACGCTGTATAATCACTTGAAATCTCTCCACTTGTGTCGCAAGAGAGGAGCAACATTTGTCCGCTGACCCAGTCATCCTCGTCATCGACTTCCATTGAATCTTCTGGCACATCGTGGCTTCGTATTAATTTTACCAACAACTGATTGCAACTTCGATTTGTTGGGATGATTTCTGCAACTTCAAAGTGGCCCGCGATTAATGGTGTCACATTCACGCAGCTTCTAACCACACAATTAATTTCTTCCTTTTTTGACTTCTTGGTCAATTGACTCATTTGTTCTGAAGTTTTCATGTTGTTATTGTCCAGTTCTTCGTCGCCCTTCTGATCTGACAGAATATGTGGAGACAGCTCCAAATCACAGAGCTCATGGTCCATCTTGATAAGATCCCCATCCAAATAGGGCAAGTCATGAAAGTCTTCTGCCTTTTCAGTTCCATTAAACTTTATTGTGACCAGATCCGACATGAAACCATTACTGTCGAAACTGTCCTCGTATTTTTCCATCATTGTCTTGTTGTCGTCATCCCGATCGTACTTGTTACACAAGTTCTCCAAACAGTTTTGTTGCTGTCCGTTGTCGCAAATAAGCTTGGTGCTCGACTCGCAAATATCCACTACGACCAACATCAGTATCGTTCCCGTCGACTTCTTTACCCAGAGTCCCAGGATCACCTTTGAGCCTATGACACTCGATTTAAGTGAGTTACTTAGTGGAATTTTGTTGGTGGTATTTTTGAAAAGCCTATTTGGTAAAACACACATTGCGGTTACCTTTGCTTCATCGTAGCCGTCTGAACAGATATCCTTCATCAGAGCAGACAAGTGAGTTGTGTACATTTCCTTAAGATTTCTTTCGATACTCCAGACAATAATCTCGCCGGACCGCGATGAGCTTGTGCAGAGAACGTGTGCAAAGTCACTGTTCGATATGACATCGAAGCCATTTGTCATTGCTGCTGGATTTGTTGCATATGTCACGGCCAGTGGTACGTTTTGTGTGTATTCTCCTTTTACGAAGGGACATGTAGGTGAATGCCTCTCATGTTCGCTCCATGGTTCGTCTGTTTTTTCCCAGCACACTAGGCACACATTGCAAGTAAAACACATTGCACGGTCTTCTCCGGACGTGCTGGGCTGATGGTAGAAACCAGCTTGTGCCATTTGATCGGGCAGTGCCCAGTTGTAATCCATGTGTGGCCACTTTTCGAATGTCTGTCGACGTACTGCCTCTGAGTACATGAGTACTCGTTGAATTGTACCATTGTTGCACCCGATTTCTATAAGTCTCGAACCGACTAATAAGTCGGTGAGTCGTTCATTAATTGCAGATGCTATTGCTAGTGCTGGTATATGTTTCTCCAGTCGCTTTAGATGTACCACTGCATTATTGGCGACCATCTTAAGGCTTGAATATGGTAGTTCCAGGCATATTGTATTCCACTAAAAATAAAAAGCATATAGAAGTCAGTACATCAGTAGTGACATGGGTAAGCGTGTTGTGAACAATATTGTTTCAAAGTACTAAAGAGTAAAAAAAGTAGCAGATGATGAACAAATGACAACATTTTTAAGAACCTTTCATATAAGAGTGACTAACTATGTTACAACGAGACAAACATTTCTGAATTATGAGACTGCCTTCACAAAACATTTGTTGGATATAGCCGCATTTGGAGCTAAAAATACGAACAATTATCAATTTGCAAATTTGGCTTAATTCTAATTCTTAATGATTTCGTGATGGTTATAAAATTTGGGGGGGGGGGGGGGGGGGCTTTCACTGTTAGATTTGGAGTAGGCACGAGGTTGGCTATATGCAAACTTTTTGTAAACCCTTTGTATTTAGAAAAAAAGCCAATTTGGTCTTATTTCAATTTTGAAATCGAAATAATGTCAAATGTAAAATTGGGCATTATTTCGTTTGGCATTATTTCACGTTTTTTTTTTCTCGCAATTTTTTCGTCATCCACAAGTTTTTTGTTTAAAAATACTTTTTCAAAAAAATTAAATTAACATTCTTTCTATTCGACATTTCATGAATTTAGCTCTCTGTCTTAAAATACAAAAATCTTTCTAATATTTTGTTGTTGGTTTTCTGCAAGATCACAGAGAACACCATGAGTTCTAATCTACACGATAGATAATTCCATCGTTCGTAGCAATAGCGTAACTTTTTGTTTAGTCATTTTTTGTTTTTATATGTCTCATTTCTTCGCAAAAACTATTTGGACTAATTCAATATATTTCCTACTAACTGTCCAGCTAAACTTAACCGGTGCAGAATAATGTTTTAGAAAATTGTTTGAAAGACCAAACTTACTTCTTTTTTTTGAATGGCGAGGTTTTGTTCAAGAAATCGCACCTAGTCATTGACTATTCGGAAATTGGTTTCTCTGTATCATTAACAAACATTTTTGTATATATTTTAAGTGCTTTTTTATTGGCTAAAATTACTTTATGTTTTGCATTACACTCGAGCCCGCTATATAAATTTGTCTTTAACAACAATATAAATAAAACTAAACACGGAAAAACGGAAAAATGATTTTTGTTTCAAATAAATACCTCAAAAACGATTTTCTGCAACAAAACCACTCTAAATATAATTTGAACAGTTACAAAGCCTGGAAAGATTATTATTGCGAAGCGCCGAGAACTGCATGGTCAGAAGTGGTTCAATAGAACTGGCCGCGAACGGTTCCCTCCGATCCCAGGCAAGGTCGGTTGCATGAGTGACTTGTCCCAGTAAGTCGGCCCTGCCGTGATGCACCGTTTTCGGACATACTTGTGGGTTCAAAATTCAAAACCAATAGAAATTACAAAAAACAAAGATGTAAGGGAGGGCACGAAAGCGTTGGCGACTATGTAACCTAGACGACTCCCTTGAAGACGGTCCAACGGAAGAGGCAAAGAAGAGGTATTTGCCTCGAAAAGAATGTGGGTTTCCAATGCACTCAAGACGCCGAAGAAAGGGACGAGAGACCATAAAGAACCGACCGTGAGCCGGCGTGACCGTTACAGCGTGCAGCTAGCTGTAGATGATTGCAAGAAACAGAGCTAGTAACAGCGTCTGAACAAGGTAAGAAAAACTTAGTCTGGAGCTTTGATGTCGACGCCCACTATACCATATGGGGCAGCTCAGACATCAATGATATAGGTGAGGCTTTGTTTGATTTTGTCCTTTGCTCCAATATTCTCTTCTGCAATTGGGGTAACGATGCCACCTTCATTACGGCAAATAGAAAGGAAGTTCTACATGTAACGTTTGTATCTCAAAAGAGTTCTGTTCAAGTAGAAAACTGGAAGGTATCCAGTCAAGCATCGCTATCAGACCATTGCTGGATGCTCTTTGATATTCAGATAAGCTTTCAGGAGAGGAAATTTTTCAAAAACATAAGAAGAGCGAACTGGGAGAGGTTCAAAAAAGAAGACAGAGGATTTAAATTTCCTGCCCAAACAGAGATCTCACCGCCGAACAAGAAGTCGTGTATCTTCTCGGGGGGCTGTCTAACGACTTCGAAAAATTCTGCCCGAAAAGCGGTATATGAGGTTCCTGGTGGAACACCAAAAATGCGAAACTCATCAGGAGCTCAAGATCTATATCACATATAAAGAATTAACCAGATAGTCAAATCGGCAGCTATTTATAGCTATTTTAATGTAAATGTTTATGATGAAGGAAAAAAATGATTTACACAATAAATATAAGAATTAAGAATATTAATTATAAGTTATAAGTATTACAGTACAAACTCGGTTTACGCAACAAATAGAAACTAAGTTGCAATGACCGAGGATGTGCACGAAAGTGCAAAAATAAAAATGTTGGGAAATCACGTTTGAATGTTCATTTCTGGTAGAATAAGATGGTTTGATATTTAAAACATTGTAGAATAATATGGTAACATAGAACTAACAAAGGTTAATCAAACCAATTAATTAACCAAAATTGAAAAATTATATACATATAATGTTATGTAATACATACAGTAAAAATATTATGAGTTTTTTTTTATAGAAGTTATATTTTTTGTAACACGCATCCGTTCTAAAGAAAGCGCAACTGATCTAAAAAACACACTTGCATATGTACCTATGTATGTATTTACATATAATTTTGCCCAGATCCAAAAAAACTGTTAGATAACGAACAAAAAAGAGAACATAAAAACACATGAATTAATACAAGAAGCTGCACTAATCGAGGTAACATTTTAATAGTTGCACTTATAGAGTCAAGACATGCTACGACTTTAGTGTTGCGAAAACCGAGGAGTTGCGCGAATCGAGGGTTGCGTTAACCGAGTGCGTACTGTAGTTCCCTATTTTGTATCTGCGATAAAATAAACATACTTGGGTTGTTTTATTTTTTCCATTTTAGTTTTTTTTTTTTTGTCGATAATAGGAATTAGAATATTTATTGTATTATTGCGTAAATATTACTAAATTAGTTATGTTTGTGTGTTTTTACACCCATTTTTTATAGTAAGTAGTTTTGAATTGGTTTTTTTTATATATATATATTAATTTCTTTGATTATGTTTTTATTCAACATATGAAAGTTTAGTATATAAATATATATGTACTCATTTTCTGTGCATCGATAAATAAATAAGTAGAAAAATGTATATAAATTGTCCTAGCTGTTCAATCTAGGTGGCTATGAAAATTGTATATCTAAATTAATATGCTGTATCTTCCAATGTATAGTTATTGATTGAAAATGTTGTTAAAAAAATAATGCTTTTCAACTTTTTGCTAGTAAAAACGACATTTCATGGCAGCGGCCATTAAAACCCATATAATTCCGTTCATATTTGAAGAGGGGCTCATCGACTGGACGATCAGATCGAAGAAGATAAGAAGAACTCGTGGAAAGTTTTTGCGAATCTATAAAATCCACAACAGAATGGTCTCTGCTCTCAAGACACCTATACCGGTGTCCTCGCTAAGGAAAGCCAACGACAGTTGGACACCGACACCTTCAAAATAGATGTCGCCACAGGCGCAAGCATTTTCTCAGAATCCTTAGGATTAAGAAAATCCTTTAGAATCAACGACAATCGCGGGGTACTGCACTGAGTCTACATGCGGAACGGACGGACATACTGCACAACTACTGCTGAAGCTGCACGGACGTGGAATAAATTTAATCTGTTCGTCACCTGTTATTCGAATGCCCGAAATAGCATTAGCTGTAAGCAAAGTCGACCATAAAGACTTTCTTAAAGGACTCACTTCAATTATGTTAGTTTTTGTATTAAAAATTAAAATTAAGTTCCAAACCATTGTATTTGCTTTGAAAGAGTGAAGACCAAACAACAGGTACCAGAGAGCACAAAAGTATTTGACTTTAAATGAGAAATAATTTTTTTGTGTCAAATTTCAGCATTCCCGATCTTTTAAAATTGCTTTCATCTTAATGACGCTTTTATGTGTGTGTGGCCACGACGTTCGTGGGAATGACTTTCATTTATTCATATGATATGAACTAGAGAGCTGCATGGCTTCACTCACAACATACGTTAAATTAAATGGAGTGAATGAGTAGCAATGTGAGTGCGCGTTGTGTCTCACACCAGACGGTATTCAGCGTAAAGCGAAATGAAAAATTTGGCACAGCCACAGACACTCGAATTACTCGAGTTTTTGCGTGCCTTCATTTCGTTCGATTCAAGAGCTGCAAGAAATGGACGGAGAAAGAAACGGCAACGAGACTATATTATATCACTCATTTAATTCGTTTTCTTTGGTTTGAATGTTGTGCGTCCGAGTTCTACATGACCGCACTCACTCACTCAAACATATTCGCATTCTATTTCATTCAACTCATTTTTGGCATTGTTCATTTGAACATTGTTTTTTTCCATTCATGCACCTCTTAATATTAACTTGTAGCCAGCAAAAGCCAGCATTTGGAGTAATTTTATTTTCACTCGTGAAATGTGTAGTTAATTAATAAAAAAAATGTTCATCAAAATCGGTTCATAAAAACGGAAGTTATCCAACAAAGAATAACAATTTTTTTTTGTTCTGTTGGACTTTCAAATCCAGAATTTTGGTACCATTCCCTTTCGAAACTTTGGGGGCGTGCCAAGATCAAACGGTAAGAGAGCGATTTTGGAGGTGTTGCAGACAAGTAAAATCTAGCCTTTTTTGCGGGTTTAAGGGATCGCCTAGCTATCTGTATAATTACCCATCTGTGGTAATCAGACTCTAAGATATGCAGATGATATTTAAATCGGTTTTGTGACCAGATTGAACCAATTAAAACTCGGGATAAAATCAGAAACATCGTTAACCGGATTAAGAGCTAGCCGCTGTTAACATGAAGTAGCGCTTCGCATGTTGCAATTGGTTATAATCAAGTGATTTTCATTCATTTTTTTCCATACTGTGAACTTATTGTTCACTAAAAGGAAACATATTACTAATAAAGAATCTAATAAATTAAACACAAACTTGGCAATCATCTAGGGTTCTGCCACCTAAACCGGATCACGAATCTGATTAACTAGTAATAATTGGTAAACAATTGCAGAGACAAGTTAAAAATGGAACAGCTCCCTCAAGCGTCAATAAAAACCAAGCCAACATCGATTTTGACGTTACTTCCTATCCGATGTTGATGCAGGTAAAAAGAATATAAATAGAAATAGGTGTTTTGCATGTTTAATTGTGCTCGCAGATTGTTTGGACTGGTCGCTAATAAAGCAGTTTATGTGCTCACAATAATTTATAACAACGACCGGTATTGCCTTATGTTTGACAGATGTTAAAAACATTCACATTAATCAAAAATCACACTTTGTACAATTGGTATCTGGCTAGGAACCTAGTCGAAATAGATTAATGATTTTGCACCATTTTTAGGAGCCTATATGTAAATAGCCCCAAAATAAAACCTTTGACCAAGCTATTAGATAGCGAAATCGAGGTAAAATGGCGGCAAAAAAAAAAAGACCAAACTACTAAAAAATTTCAGTTGAATCACCCAACCAATGCTTCCATTAACAGAATAGTTAAAATCGTTGTCCGACAACCACAACGAATTCCTAGAACAAATAATTTTAGTCAGTGCATAGAATCCACAAATAAATTGCTCCCGAAGAAAAAAAAAATGTACCGCTATAGACCGCGCAGAGCATTGTTACGCCCCACACCCGACACACAACGTATATTCGTAGTCATATTTCGCTAATGGCAAATGTTCCTTTCGGCCACACATGAAGATTGCGATTAGTTTTGCATCGAAAAAATAACAAACACTTATTGACACTCTACCAGCCAGAACAATTACAATGGAACGGAATTACCAAAATTACCGTTTGACCAAATTGCATATACTTTGACTGCTCTAACATATAAAGTGCATTTCCGGTTGGATACCAAAATTGACACTAGCAGGTTCTAGAAGCGCAAGCCTCGAGTCGCCGACACGGACAAAAGAACTCAATTGAAGTGAAAATATCCAATTAGAATTTGTACTCACCCTTTGTGCTTTGATCCCCTTCTTAGAGTTCGTTTGAGCGTCACGAATCTTCTCCATCAGCTCATTGCTGACATCTGTTGGGCATTCAAGCCCTTCCTCCTCCAGCTTTCGGAGACTCTCCTTGAAAATCTTTGCCTCAGACAGGAGCAGCTCAAGCTTTATCATGTCGTCATTTTGTACTACTGGCGACTGAAGTACGGTGTCTAACAGCAACACCCCATTGTAGTCGCCACGGAGCCCCAGACATTTTCCGTCCCAGAAGAGAACTTTTTCCTGCAGTGGCATATATTTTCCGCAAACATTTTGGCTGGTATCTGTGAAATATAGAAAAAAAAAATTAATTTTATTATTTTTTGCGTTGCATGACGGAGGCCATTTGTTTCCCAATAATGCGCAGATAGGAATTTGAGAGAATTTCACGACACGAGTGGTGTGCCACCCTCACATGCAATTTGGTTTGCAAATTGCACAATTATGAAAAAAAAACTATTTCTGCAGATTGGAAATTATTTGAGGAAAAGGGGTTTTAGTTTAAGGGAATTCAATTTACCACCAGACAATGTGTATGATTGCAATATTACACCAGAGTGCACGTCTAGAATTTTCACTTGGTTTTTTGTATCAAAAACAATTATAACGTTCAAATTTGGATGATATGTTATATTGCAGGACTCGGTCGCAATATTCAGATAACCATCTTGCTTAAGTATTCGCTGATCGCCAGCCATTTCGGGTAAAAATAATTAAACTTTGCAGAAAAATTCCGTTTTATACACTTTTACGTCCGCCATCAGAGTGAATAGAAAACTGACATGAATAAAATTTTTCTCGAACTTGTCTCTTTCGCGCTATCGGAAAAGAGAGAGGCAAACACAAAGGAATTCAAAAAAGTAAAGATGTAAACATTGCAGTTTTTCGCGGTCGTGTTGGCGGCAATTGTTGTCATATTTGGTTTTTACATGAATGAGACTTGCGGCAGGTGGGATTTTAGAGCCCAATTGGCTTTGAAAGTGATTTTCCTTAAAGTTGGAAATGAAACGAAAATATGCAAACGATTTTTTTATAACTGACCTAACCATACAAAAATGATGGAACAATCTCGTGCAGTTTATCATTATTTCGTTTTAGCATTATATTTTAATCAAAATGAAAGCAACCCATATTCATTCGTTTAAAATAGAAATTCGCATAAAAAAATTTAAATTCACATATACCACATATAATAAAAGTAAATACTTAAAAATATTTGAAGATTTAAGACCTGTTTATACTCTACCTCTCTATGGGAATGTCTAAATATGGTATTTTCTTTTGGTAATATCAGATTTGGATCTAAAATTTGATTCTGTCCAAATTTCAGATTAATTTTTTGTATGCTTTTTTGTTATTATTATAATATTTTGAATTATTTGTTTGTGTTTCAAAGTTTGAAAATAGTTATATTAATTCTCAAATATTAATCATCATTGTATAAGAAAAGAATGAAAATACAGTGGACGGCCAATACAACGAATTTTATAATGCACAGGAAAGTCAGTCAACTTGAAAGTGGATTTTCGGTGGATCATGGAAATTCTCGGTGTGGGCATGAACGTTTCGGTTTCAAACTATATCATTTTTGACAGGAATCCTCATTTTGGTATTTGCGTTGGAAGGGTGAAGACCAAAAACATGTACCAGAGACCGTAAAAATATTCGACTTCGCATTGCATTGCATTGCATCATTGGAACAAATCTCTGAGCAAAGGACTTAAAAGTTCTTGGTAAAGCAAAGCAATAGAAAAGTCTGAGAACGAGTTTCAGTGTTGGAAACCGCCATACAAAAATTTTCACTACGAACATTTGTATGAGATTCGTCTTCTTGGTAATTTCATTTTCTTCGTTAATATGCAACTAAAGGCGCTTTCGTTTGGTAAACATTTTTTTTTATATAAATCTTTCAAGAGACCAATTTTGTTGAGTTGGAAAAGGTAAATTTTTTGGGGATTTCTGATAAATTTTCCAGATCTAAATTCTTTGAAAGATTTACCCTTCTTACACTAACACCAATCCAAGTTGACCAAACCAAACAAAAATCTGAAATTACCAAACGAAAACACCATAAGCTATAAGGTGTTCTTTTTCTTGTTGTTACGGATTCTGTTTGGGAAATATTGAATCAGTAACATAGCTACAATGGTGGTTGCATTTTTTTCAGACTGAGATGAGAAGTGAATATTTACTTCTATGACTGGAAAAAGTTCTTCTGTATATATCATACCGAACGAAAATTGATCAAAAGTATTGTCAATTATTTGTTTCCCGTTATGCACGCAATTGTTGAGCTGTTAAGAAATTTGAGTTATTCTTTATCCAAAATTCTATTTAACTAATATCGCTTGCCATTGGACTTCATAGAAACTGGTCTTAAAATTTATATATATCAGTACCAATAGATAACGACAGCAAGATTTAAAAAAAATCATACTACTACCAAAACATTTCACATTTATAGTGCTACTAGATTTTACAGCTGTGTCAATCGTGATTGATTCAATCTTTTTGATCCGATCACAATAATGTATTGGTTATTGCAATCACATAACCACATATCAATCATTCACAGAGTCAATACTTTTGTTACGCATATGAGTTGTTCATTTATCTCGATTAGCCGGTTAATCATTCACAGAGGCAATACTTACTCGTGCAACTGGCTGGTTTATGTATCTTGATATGCCACTTTAAGAAAGAGCGAAACAATTATAGTTCTGCAAAAAATGTGTTCCAAAGTTATGCATTTATTTGGCTGTTTTCACTCTTACAATCCATATGAATCTGTGTGTCTCTATCGGAACTAAACTCAATGAAGGATGATTGGGATTTATGACTGTCTTGAAATTGAATGGAACAATACAACACTGGTATCTGTCATTAAATGATTGATTTAAATGGTTTTAATGACCGATTCATTTTTTAAACCACGATTAATTTTTGGAATGATTCGATCTTTCATCCGCAGTTTTCACTATTGCACTTCGGACTTGGCCATCCTTCGACATGTCAACTTAAACGATTATTCCTATTGGCCAGCGATTACGAGAATATCTCTCATCGATGACTAAGACAATCCGACCTCTAACGGTTTTACTTACTTAGTTCCATAATTCCCTTCTTGTTAATGTTAATGGTCTGGAGTTTACCATATCTTGAATTTCCATCAGCAGCTCCGAAACAGCTCATCGTTCGGTTTGTAGGTTGTAATGTCGCTTACTACATACAAAGCAATCTTTAGAAATTTTTTAATCGTTCGACACAGCCGTTCATATAAGGCGATCCAGAGAACGCTTTTCTTAATTAAATTACGCCTGATTTGTAGATTTTTAGGTAATTCCGAGCCGCGGTAGTTCGCCGGGTGGTACCCTTAGCAATTTATTCAAGTTGGTAAATCGTTTCTGTTTACACTGCACTCTTGCGATAAGTGTTTGCCTGCACATTTTACGCAACTCGGTTCCTTTTTGTAATACGCGTTAGTATGGCTGAAACCTTGCAGCGCTTACAGCGGTTCAATTTTGACTACAATATTTAGTATATTTTTAATATTGTAGATTTTTCAATATTTTCCGATTTTTTAAAGCTTAGCATGAACAGCGGAAGTCCACGCTTGACTATGATATCCCCATCTCGCTCGTTTTTTGCCTTTCATTTTTGAGAAGGTTAACTGCATCAATAATTTTGAAGACTTTGATATTAAGATCTTGCAAAACATCTTCTTTGCAGCACGATGAATGCAAGCCCTGGGCTATAACGCCATTGCACCATTGTATGTATGTTACTTTAAATGTAGATTTTGAAATTTCCTTCAGTAAGCTATAAAACATTTTATAATCCGTGACTCCGACACGCAGGCGGAAGGTGTGCCGTTTTCTCGTGCATTTCATTTTTTTGGTTATAGTTTTTTTAAGCTTTACATCTTCAATGATCTCGATTACTGGTGAGGAACCGACTTTTCGTTTCTTGTTTGTTCGCCTCTTTGCATTTTTTTTAACTGTTTTGACTCCAGACACCTTGTTGAGCTGAGATTCCTTTAACGCTTTGTTCTAGGCTTTGAGCTGATTGGTTTCGGTTTTAAGCTTTTGGTAGAGCTGTTTGATTTTACTTAGCTTAATACGGAGTTCATTGTTTTCCTCCTCGAAGATTTTATATATCTTTGAGTCTCTGTTTACGCGCACAGAGTCTTTCGGCGCCGTAGGACTTTTATGGGGTTTGATTTTGACACAGATCCCGTTGGTGGTGATCTAGTAACCCTTTTACTGGTTCTAAGAGGGTCAATTAAGTGCAATAAATAGCTCTCACCAGAATCCATAGAGCCTGCCTCCAAAGTGTGTGGATTTTTTAGTAGAACTGAGCTGCCACCTAGGATACTTGATCGTTTTGTTTTGTCCATTGCATATTTTGTATACGCTACAACTCGGTTTACGGAGGATGGGTTTTCGTCGCCTCTTACCAAAGGCATGCCGTACAGCGATCCATGCGGATGAAAATACCATTCGAAATTTGAGCTGACGAACTTTGCAGCTATTGAACGCGAATCCGCTTATTTCAAATTTTCCTGTAACATTTTTTCAGCTTCGATGAAATTTGTGCCTGGATCACTAAACATTTTCTTTACAGGTCCTCTTCAGCTTATAAAATTGCGATAACATAGAAAAATTAATCGGTGCAACAATTTCTATGTGAATAGTTTGCACTACCAAACTTAATGTGCATAAGCTTCCATATGAATAAATGCCAAAACTCAACGAAAGCATAATTATGTACGGTAATGCATTTAGAAAGTGTTCATTGGTCAATTCTTTTAAAATGTCAAAATTCTTTATTCCACCTATGGTTGCTTGCTTTTGTTTTATTTTTTTTTTGTCGGAGGTTGTTACTATCCGATGGAGCGCTAAGACGCAACTACAGGTCCATTGTACTACCATTCAGACACCTTACATTAATGTACTTAGTTTTCCCGTTTTTCGAAGAAAAACGAAGAGGAACTTCAGTGATAAAGAGCTTAGATGTTCGGCACTCACCACGTCAGCCCCGAAAATCCGCCACCTGATGCGAGCATAGGCCGGACAACTGTAGAGAAAGTGTTCTGCTGTGTCATCCTCCTCACCGCAAGCAGAACAGGTAGTGGTGTCGCTTAAGCCCAACATATTTAAGTGTTTAGCAAAAGCTTGGTGGTCCGAAAGGACGCCTACAAGCAGCCTACAGTCGATTCTCCTCAAACATAGAAGCATAGATGCTGACCTTTTTCAAATGTCCGGGCGCAGAAGTTTGTTCTGTCTACATCCACCGCAATCGCGCCACCGAATCTTGTATTCACGAGAAACCCCAGAATCAATGGAAGACATGACTAAAGATGTAGGCAGACCCAACACAGTTTCGGGTCCTGAGAAAACTTCTTCTGAACCTTGCCAGGGTGACCTGGTACCCAGACAAGATTCACTGTTTTCAGTCTTCCGACCAAATTCAGTGCCGACATAGAGCACACCAAACAGTCAGTTTTTCTGGATGCAATGGCGTTTCAAGGGTCTCATGTGGATTCTCTTCACTCCAAATGCAGCAATTTTGCTTGTTGACGTAGCCGTTCAACCCAAAATGAGCCTCATCACTGAACAAAATTTGGGCGATGAAACTTCGCGAACTGAACCATTATTTTCGAATAAATTTGCACGATTTGCAAGCGTTGTTTATTTGTCAACCTTTTCATGATGAAATGGCAAACCAAACTGAACATAAACGACATTATCTCTATTCGAAAAACCAACCTCTAAAAAAACATAAGGAAAGGCTACAGTCCGCTTGAGGCGAACAGTATGATACCCTATCCATATCCCTATATGCCCCAAAGAAAAAAGCATTAAGAAGATGATGGATAGCATTTTTTTTTAAAAACGCCCCCAAAAAGTGGGCATGGCCAAAAACTTTGTATGGCCGATATGTTGGAAAAAAATTGGGTAAATATTTTGTTAAACATTTTTTTTCGCTTTCTGTGAAAATTTACGCAGAAAACAGCATTTTAGCAAAAAACGCTCACTAAAAGTAGGCGTGGCAAAAAACTTTATATAACAAACTTATAAAGGAGGGCAGTGCCTACATATCTTGTGAAGGTTGTAACACTCTATCTTTATAACATTCGCTTTAAAACGATTTTTTCTAAATTGTGGGCGTGGCAGTGTGCGTATTCAAAAAATGTTTACACTTAACCATTTCGGAGACCTAGGGAATATTTGGTCCAAATTTCAGCTTCCTAGCTTAATTTTAAAGGCCTAAAAATTGCGTACGGACGGACGGACGGACATTGCTAGATGGTCTTAGGATTTGGTCCTGATCATAAATATATATACTTTAATGGGTCTACGGCGAATATTAAGGAGTGTTACAAAATATGTGTCAAAATTAATATACCCTCACTGTATCGATTAAATCGAATTTGGCATCATATTCTGATATTTCATCTGTTAACTCTTCTTGTCGTTTTAGAAGTTCCTGCTTTTTTGCAAATTTACACGATGTTCCTTTAGCAATGCACGCTGCTGATCTAATGTATGCATTTTTAAATTTATTTGTGACGTAGAACTAAAGGGTGATCCATTTCGAGGTTCCCTACTTTTTTAAAGAAAAACAGAAGGAAAGGCTACAGTCCGCTGGGGGCGAACAGTATGATACCCTATCCATATCCGTATATGCCCCAAAGAAAAAAAGCATTAAGAAGATTTTATTTCATTCTATTAATTAAAAAAAAAAAAAAATTTTTTGAAAAAAAAACGCCCCCAAAAAGTGGGCGTGACCAAAAACTTTGTATGGTCGATATGTTGGAAAAAATATAGGGTAAATATCTTGTTAAACATTTTTTTTTGCTTTCTATGAAAATTTTCGAAGAAAACAGCATTTTAGTAAAAAACGCCCACAAAAAGTAGGCGTGGCAAAAAACTTTATATGACAAACTTATAAAGAAAGGCAGTGCCTACATATCTTGTGAAGGTTGTAACACTCTATCTTTCTAACTTTAGATTTAAAACGTTTTTTTCTAAATTGTGGGCGTGGCAGTGGGCGTATTCAAAAAAATTTTACACTTAACCATTTCAGAGCCCTAGGGAATATGTGGTCCAAATTTCAGCTTCCTATCTTAATTTTGAAGGCCTAAAAATTGCATACGGACGGACATTGCTAGATAGTCTTAGGATTTGGTCCTGATCATAAATATATATACTTTTATGGGTCTACGGCGAATATTAAGGGGTGTTACAAACTATGTGTCAAAATTAATATACCCTTAGGATAGCGTATAAAAACACAGAAAATTCGAAAGAACATTCTTTGGCATTTATTTTTTGAAGATTATGTCTATCAAATGTTGGCCGTTGCTACGTCGCAGATGGTCCATCCGTTGAGTCCAATTTTCGATCACTCGTTCGAGCATTTCGACTGCTAACTGGCGAATGACACGCGTGATGTTTTCCTCCAAGGCCTGAATCGAAGCGGGTTTGTCGGCATAAGCTTTTGCCTTTACATATCCCCACAGGAAAAAGTCTAACGGTGTGATATCACACGATCTTGGTGGCCAATCGACCGGCCCAAAACGTTAAATTATGTGCTCACCGAAATGTTCTCTCAATAAGTCCATTGATAGATGCGATTTGTGGGAAGTGGCGCCGTCTTGCTGAAACCAAATGTCGCCAAGATCACGAGCTTCAATTTCAGGCATCAAATAGTCGGTTATCATGGCACGATAACGGTCGCCATTGACGGTTACGTTCGCACCGGCATAATTTTTAAAGAAATATGGACCGATGATTCCACCGGCCCACAAACCACACCAAACCGTTGTTTTTTCTGGATGTAGTGGCAGTTCTTCAATCTCTTCAGGTTGCTCTTCGTCCCAAATGCGGCAATTTTGTTTGTTTACATACCCATTGAGCCAGAAATAGGCCTCATCGCTAAACAAAATTTGCCTCGAAAACGTCGGATCTTCTTGGAACTTTTCAAGAGCCCATAGAGCGAAGCGATGTCGCTTGGGAAGGTCGAGCGGCTTCAGTTGTTGCACAAGCTGTATTTTGTAAGCTTTCAATTTAAGATCTTGACGTAGAATGCGCCAAGTCGTTCCATACGTCAGTCCGAGTTGCTGCGAACGGCGCCGAAACGACTCTCTACGGTCTTCGTGTACACTCTCAGCTACGGCCGCTATATTTTCTTCACAGCGTGCTAGACGTGGTCTATTCGGTCGAATATTATCCAATAATGAATGCTGGGGCTCAAAATGGGTGATGGTGTTGCGAATAGTACGCTCAGTAGGCCGATTATGTTGACCATAAGTTGAGCGAAGTCCACGAAACACATTCCTCACAGAACGTGAATTTTCATAATAAAGTAAACGTTGTTCATGCGTAAGTCTTTCCATTATAAAATGCCAAACAATACTAAACAAAAATAGCATAACAGCATGACACGACTCACACGTGATCTGTCAAAAAAGGCTATTGAAAAAAGTATCTCTACTTGGATCACCCGTTACATCTTTATTCATTCTGATTCGTCATCAGGTATTTTTGGAACTGCTGCGACAACGCCATGTAATAAACTACAATAGTTAGATGTTTTTTCTGCGAATGATCTTGAGTCATCTCAAATAACGGCTTTTTTTATCCATTATCGTCTTGGGGAAGATATATTTTGGTTTTCTGTGGATGAAATTTATAAATTATTGATAAATGTACGTATATATAAAATATACATGCAGGTTTCTTTACCATCAAAATTGTGAGACACATCATTGGATGTATTAAGATTATTTTCTGTGGATAAAAGTATATCATTATGGTTTTTATCAAAATTTAAAGTGAAAAAATTAAAAAATAAAAATTATGATTTACCTTCGCTTTTATGTTCCACCATCTCGTAATCTTCGTACATTACTTTCTGATGATGAAGAAAGATGAGAAAGATATTCAGTGATGAAGAGCTTACATATTGGGCACTCACCAGGTCAGCACTGAAAATCCGCCACCTAATGCCGACAAAGGTTCGGGCACTCAAAAAACTTTTTCTGAACCTTGCCTAGCAAGCTCATCCGAGATCTCATTTCCCTGGATGCCAGTGTGACCTGGGATTCACAGACAAGATTCAGTGTGTTCAGCCTTCCGACCAAGTTTAGAGAAAGCTTGAGTTCTAGCACTAACTTGGACCAGGTAAGAGGGATCAAAGAGATCCCTGTCTTGATCTAAGTTTGAGTGGAACTTTGACAGAGTTGATCTTGGTCCTGGAAAAAATATACTCGTATTAGTTTGAGTTCAAATACGATTAACAAATATAACAATCCATCGCTGTCGAATGGCTTACAATCAATTTCAAATTCTTTTGGGATTAGTGCTATCAAGTCTTTGATTTCTCTATCTGGCGATTGTGGTCGTGGACCTCTACCTGTCCTATTGCAATCCAGCCTGCATTTCGACTCGGCCGCCTTTGCCTGTAGTTTCATGTGCCGCCATTGGAATTCGAGTTGGACAATAGCTCACTAAACATTACTTGCTTAGTTAAAGCTGGAAAGGAAATATATATGTACATACATATATATTTCCTTTTCAAGGATAATCCTCTTTCAACTATATTTTTATTTTTAATTAATCTTTCCATCAACTTCTCGAAGTAGTCATTCTTCCAATTTTCATTTTCAGCTTCTTTATATATTGTATTTCCCTCGTCCATCGTACTTGATTTAATTCTTTTGTTTTTTACAGGTTTTTTTTTAAAACAAGTAAAAGCTTACACATAATTACTTTCATTAAATTTCAATTTGTTCTTACGAATGGCTCTAGGAAACAAGGCCCCAAGAAATAAAGCCCCAAAATAAAAATGAAATAGGGCCCCAAAAATATAAACACGAAACAACAACATTTTTAAAATTGGGGTCTTATTTCATTTTTTTGAGGACTTATTTAATTTTTGTATTTCAATATTTTTTTATTTGAGTTCATTTCTATGAAATACTATCGCAACGTATCTGTCGGTTCAATGACTACTGCCAAATAAGGTCCGCTGGGCTTTATTTCGTTTTTAAAACTCTTAATGATTTCGTGGTGGATTTAATAGTTACGGAATGGAATATGGGGGCCATGCTGGCCCCCTGCAACCCCCTGCTTAGTTTCCCAGTTAGATTTAAGGTACGCGCGCGGTTGGCTATATGCAAACTTTGTTTATACTCGATAAGTCTTTGCATATACCCAACATCGCACCAATCGGAATCTAACATCGAAAAGAAGCATTCGACGATTCTTAATAATTGTAATAATATAAATAACTTTATGTCATTATGAAACTTTTGGGCCCTTATTTTCTCTAAACTTGGTCGGAAGGCTGAACACACTGAATCTTGTCTGTGAATCCCAGGTCACACTGGCATCCAGGGAAATGAGATCTCGGATGAGCTTGCTAGGCAAGGTTCAGAAAAAGTTTTTTGAGTGCCCGAACCTTTGTCGGCATTAGGTGGCGGATTTTCAGTGCTGACCTGGTGAGTGCCCAATATGTAAGCTCTTCATCACTGAATATCTTTCTCATCTTTCTTCATCATCAGAAAGTAATGTACGAAGATTACGAGATGGTGGAACATAAAAGCGAAGGTAAATCATAATTTTTATTTTTTAATTTTTTCACTTTAAATTTTGATAAAAACCATAATGATATACTTTTATCCACAGAAAATAATCTTAATACATCCAATGATGTGTCTCACAATTTTGATGGTAAAGAAACCTGCATGTATATTTTATATATACGTACATTTATCAATAATTTATAAATTTCATCCACAGAAAACCAAAATATATCTTCCCCAAGACGATAATGGATAAAAAAAGCCGTTATTTGAGATGACTCAAGATCATTCGCAGAAAAAACATCTAACTATTGTAGTTTATTACATTACATTTTATTTCATAATGAAATAAAGACCCAATTTTGGGTGCTTATTTCATTTTTATTTTGGGGCTTTATTTCCTAGAGCCCTTACGAACACATAATTTTCTTCCAACGGTCACGTTTAGCCTTATTTGTATTTGTATTATTCTTTTTGTTTTCAATTATTGCTTCTCCTTAAGCACACATTTATTTACTATAATCGCTCCAAAAATCTTCATAAGAAGATAATAGAGCTATTTTAAAAAAATAATAAAAACAGAAAAACCCGAAGAGGTAGTTCAAAACATTAATACTGCAGAATCAATCAACCACCGCAGAATCAAGAAACCACAATCCAGGAATGAGAATGTAGTTAATTATTTTATTAACTATTCTTCGTTTAGTACACACGAAAATCAGGGACTATTGAAATTCAGAATTTATCCCAATACCTACGGGCGACGTAGCAATTTTCGAATATTCCTTTTTTTTTTGAAACATTCGATTAATTTTTCCGGATTCGATGCCATCATTGCCGATAATACTAAAATTATAAACTCTCTTGAAGACGAATGAGATAGGGAGATACTGCAACAAGATGTCGAAGAAATAGTGCGCTTACTTCGAGTCTTAAAAACTCCTATGAAATTCGTAGATCTATTAATATCATTGGATCCGCAATAAAATTTGTTGTTGGAGTATCAGATCTTCAAAATTTCAAAAATCTTAGATTGCAAGAAAATGAATTAGTTAAAGGGAATAATAGGCAAATAGAAATTAGTAAAGAAATAGAAGCTAAAATATATGAAATTACTGATAGAATCAATACCACAAATAATATCAGCCATAATAATGCAGTAGATCATCAGATATTAAAAATGCTGGTGATGAGAAGATACAGAATAATTATTTATATCTTTAAAAAACAATTTCTATGCTCTTGTAAACATTAGCAATACATAATATTTTAAAATTTTGATGCTAAACTTAGAAGAAATAGAAAGGAAACAATTGCAACTTCCATAAACGAACTTATTATGATGTTAAGTTCATGTGTCAATTTTAAGGTTACGTTCGAAAGAATTTTTCATTCGCGGATTTGTGGATCGCGTCTGTATTATGTGGATTGTGAATAAAGAGTGACAGTTCGCGGGAAAATGTTTGTAATTGTAAATATTTCTATTTAAATCAATTTAGACTCGGTTTTTTTAGATGGGATGTTAGATTAATTAAATATAATGCTTTTGTGGTAGAAGCAATAGAATTTTTCTATTCATAAATACATCAAAATTGATTTGTTCGAATTTCGCCTATGCGCAATTCGCTCTCATCTGAATAGTCCTTAACATTAAGAAATCAGATTCGCGGGTACCTGCGACCAAAAAAAGTTCTCATGTGAAAGAAATGTCAGAATTTAGGAATATTTCCTTGTTCGCAGTTCGTGATTCGCTCTCATTCTCTACACAGCACTCTAGCACATTCATATCAGCACTACCCATTCGTGTTTTGAACTCCTTTTGAATTCAACAATTTTTCCATAATTTTATTTTATAGTTTGTAAACATGTTATTGAATTGAATTGAATTTATTGAGACTTTCAACCCTATCGTGGAATCCGCCGAGGGGAACGTGTCATTCAAATTCATATCGTCATCGTAGAATACTTTTGAAGCGAAACGTTCACCTGTCGGCAGAGTGAATGCGTTTCACACTATCGTAGAAAACGTGACAGAGGGCACTCCCCATACAATCTTTGACATTTCCGATACGCAGCTAAATCGTTGTGTATTTGGTGCTTGTTGAAAAATATTTAGATTTGATCTGTGTGAAATTTAACTATTCTATGCATTTATTTCAATAAAATATTTTATTAATCAGTTGAAGTCTGGATTCGTTGCATTCACACATCTTATCCACTGCTAACGGTAGCATATCTGATCATCAGGTAGCAAGAATATTGGTTATTATTAGAGGATGAAATATCTCATACGATTATAGTATAAATGTCTTTTTTATAATAAAAGTTTTGATGACAATATGCGTTCCATCAACACACATTACCACTTCTGGGATTTGACATTTGTCATAAAAATATGTCTTGGCCACATCATTCATTTCTAATGAAAACCATTTGGGGCACCAGCGTTATTTCACATCACCGACTGTTTGATCTCTGATCTCACTCTTACATCTTTAAAATCATTGACGGCGGAGATCCCTATAATCTCGTGCAAAAATGCATGCGTTGACATGTAAACCAGCCATAAAGAAACTCATTATAATGACACAAATTAAGGTTTTTATAACGAGAGATGTATGTAGGCCATTATTATTACTGATTTTAGCATTATTCACTGATTTTAGTGAATTTTGTATAGGTGTGGATCGGTTGTCCCGTGAACGAAGGATGCGGACAGCGGAAAATAATATTGGCAAGGAATTAGCCGAGGTTTTTCCCCTGCGTCGCTTTCAAATAGAACGTCATGGGTGTCTCATCGGAGGTTGATTCAAGATATAGCATAAAGGCACCGACTGGTAAAAGCTAAGTTTGGTAAGTTTATTTTAATCCCCCAAGTTTTGTAGTAGTCGTTGGTGGATATAGTATGATTTTCAAGGTGACGCAATGCGGTAATTGGGTAGTCGTGGCTAACATAGACAATAGTGCCATTTGCATACATTGGGCAGTTGAGCTGTGGTTATTCTCTTAGGCTGAATGTGGGAAATCATATAGGAAGAAGTTGTAGAGGGTTCGTCCCAGAACTTATCCCTGGGGAACTCCGCTGTTACATGTGCACGTGTTCGATTTGGACGTAGAAGTGCGAAGTTGGGCATATGCAAAGATTTATTGGGTTTAAAAAAGTTTGCATATAGCCAACCTCGTGCCTACTCCAAAGCTAATGCTAGTTCTCCACCGAACACTGAAGCGCGATTCAGATTAATCTGCCCTTAATCTACCTTAAATCTTAAGATTTACCATACAAACTTTAATCTGCTACACACAAGATTAAAAAATAATGGTATGTGAAGAATGAAGTTCTGATCCAGATGCAACAGGTGCTACAGGTGGTTTGGGACTAAAAAGTGATCTAAGAAGAAAGAGCTCCTGGGAAAAGTAGGAGTGGCGGAAGTAATATTCTTGAGGAATGGGTTGAAGTTTTGGAGCCACGTCTCCAGAAATTTGCCGTCAATGGAGGTGTCACTCCAGGTCGGGCTTCTCGCGTTGATGTCGCCTCCAATGATGGCGCCATCGAAGGAGTTGGCTAGAGTGTCAAATCTAATTATACTCTGTCTAAAATAAATTAGCAGAACACTTCTGTTGGGAAGCTTTTTTTAAAGTGCGCCATACTAAATTGAAAGCAACCCCTCTTAAAAAGTGTTTACCCGTCAGTAAATCTGACGTAGATCCAACATCGTGTTTTGATCTTTTGCATTTCTTTTAATGTTTGGAAAATACGTTAAAATGGAGTTACAAAATAATTCTTTAAAAAACAGATTATTTACGAAGGTTTCGTTGTGCGCGGTCATTTTTTGATTGTACATCTAGTTTTGGGCAATTTGTATTTTTAAGTCGTGTGTTTTGTGCTTACCTTGTAAGATAGTAGTAAGAAATGGCTCCAAAATCATCCAACGACTTGAGTGCCAACAAAAAAAAAGAAATTGTTGAAAAAAAATGTTGTTAATTTTATTATTTAATAGATGAATTTATATTTATTTTTGTTATACTTGTTTATTTAATTCAAAGCTAAATTAATGTTAATGAATACATTTTTTATTTTTGTTGGTTTCAGGTCTACCCCTCAAAAACACGGATTTTATCTTACATCTTAGTGGTGTGGAAAAAGATATATTTGCTTTATTTTTTATAAATAAAAAATTTAAATGAAAATTTCAATCTTAAAAAAAGTATTGTAATCTTTTTAGGTTTTTGCTGATTTAACTCTGAGTATAACTCTTAGTGAACGTAGATATAGAACTGCTTGTAGGGATGTAAACTGACCCTATAAAGATTTTTTTTTCGGCATTATTAATTTTAAAACGTATGCATAGAAATATACTGGGGAACTGCAAGGAATTCCAATCCACCAACTCGTATTGTATATCGCTTTTGATTAGATTGGCGACCCTTTGAGCTAGGTCTTTTCTGAGAACGTGGTACGAATCCATGGACACATTGTGCTGAACATTCAAGCGTGCTTCCAGTAGGATTGCAAAAGACGAGTTGGTTGATTGGAGAACCTTATAAGACTAAATTTTTCGAATTAGTGTGTTCATTTCCAGCCCGAAGAGGTCCATGGATAGGCCCATGAACTGGTTGATGGCGCTAGTACCAGTCGAACTCTTAAGCGTAGGAGGTTGAAATTGATAGGCTTTGCAACCTTTGAAATTTGCTTTGTGGTTCTCGACACAGTTTACGCAATTGGCTTGCCACAGTCCTTTGTGACCGAGAAGCTTCCTGGTTCATACCTGTTAGTACATTTGACGCAATTGTATTGGTTGGCACAGTTTTTAGCCAAGTCTGCATTGCAGAGCCCCTTTATCCCCAGGGAATTTTTCAGGGAATCCTTGTGTTTAGCATATACATACATAATTTTTAAAATTTTTAATTTTTTTCCGTTAGGCCTCCGCCACCGTTAGGCCTCTGATTACCAGGTTAGTGGTTTTGTCCTCTTTTCTTGTGAAAGAATAAGCTTGCACGTCCTCAGTGTCTCGAAATAGTTCCATCAATCTACGATGGACCTCAATATTGTCCACGTAAAAACTACTTATGTCCCTTAAGGTCGGAAACTAGCTTACGGATATTAATATTTTTCATAATAATAGGAGGACAGTACTTACCCCTGACAATATAAGGCTCCTTGTCCATTTCGTTTCAGTTTAATTTGCGAGTTTCGCTGGGAGATCCATCGATGCTGGGTTCCTCTGAAGATCGTTGAATGGTGAGGTCGCTGCTGTCGTTTTCGCTGGTGATGGTGGTTAGTTTGCTGCTGGTGGTGGTGGCTTTGCTGCTACTAGTGGTGGCTACTAGTGCTGTTGATGGTGGCTTTGCTGCTGCTGCTGGTGGTGGTGTTGGTGGTTTGGCTGGTGGCGGCTGTAACTTGACTGCTGATGGTGTGAAGTTGGTTGCTGGTGTTGGTGGGAAATTTCCTCGCTGTGAAAATTATGGCCTGGCTTCTGTTGGATTTGGCTTGGCTGCGGTACGAATTTGGTGGTGTTGGTGACGGTTGAGGTGATGGGCGATAAATCCAGCCTCTGTTCTGGCTTAGTGAAAGAAGTTGGTGTGCAGCGGTAACTCTTCTCGGGCTATTAATGATTGTCGGCGAGGTTTAATTCCTGCCTACTCCTTTGGTCTTTGTTGAGTGTGCGGTCCTCATTTCGAGTCATTTCCTGTGACCTCGAGATGATGTGAGCGTATTGTGATACAGATGTGTTTTCGGCCAATAAAATCCAACAAAAAAGCTGTAAAAAAAATTAACATCCGATTGCTATTTATAGGGATTAACTTTGTTGAAATTATTTTAAGATTTGTCGCAATAATACTTCAATAAAACTTTAGCAAAAAAGAACTATGTATTTTAAAAACTTGAAATTTTAGTTAAGGAAAATTTCCATGCACTTTCACAGGCTGTCCGATCAAGAATGTATGATATTTATATTTGTATATGCCGGAGTGTAATAGATTACAATACAATTTATGTCAGTGATGCCATTTTCAAGTTATTTTTTGAGAAAAACAGTCGAGTCAGTTATTGTATGGAGAATCAATCATTAATTTAGAAAAGTTAACAACCTGACAAGTTTTTTGGCAGTGTGCTATCTAACACATGAGTTAACAAGCGAGTAGGGTTTTATTGTTAATGAGGCTGTAAGTGTTAAGAGTAGTTTTACTTAAAAATCGCAAATTTCTATTCCGATAATCTATTGTTTTCATCATAACTTCAGGAGCTTTGACCTACTAGAATTAACTACTTTGCACTCATACGATTACATTCTTTCGATTGCTCATAAAAGAATTCTTATTCATTAACTTCAAGATGAATGGTATTACATTTCTATATCTGAACTATTTAAGTGAAGTCAATGAAATAAATAATTTATTTGAATTTATTGAGTGAAACTTTAAAGAATGCAATACCAAAAGATGGCATTGTTTTACAACTCTAAACCGTAAAATATCTCAAGATGAAACTATGTTTAAAATGACTGGCACTTATAGGCAACTGCCCAATTTGAACTTGATTTTTTTGACCTGATATTTCTTATACACTCCAGCTCCCATTTTGCAATTTTATTGTCGTTTTTATTGCCCCTGATACAATGCATTTGTTTGTTTTTAAGAACTAGAACAATTTAAAATAAATTTAGGTAGATTTGTAATTTCACACTGAAAAACCGATGTGGAACTCATGCGGAACGTAAAGTTAATGAGTGCCACCCCGTTTAGAGAATATAATACCGACACTAAAACGACACTTTAATGAATCTACTCAAAAAACGCCAGCTGTCGTTTAATACAAACGCCTAGTAGAATAAGGGTGATTATAGTTTTCGCATATTTATTTGTATTTTTTAACTTCAGATGATTTTTATATATTTTTAATGGTATAAAAATGGGGAAAAAAGTGTCAACCCGCATTTTGAATTTATAGTTCAAATGTAAGCGCTGATTAATTTTGACATTACCTTACGTTACAGCTTCGCAGTTCTGTCACTTTCACTATAGCTGCCCCTGCCAAAATATATTTCAACAAATTGTATTTTATTTATTTACAAATTTAGATTAAAATGAATATTTTACCCAAAAAAAGGTGGGCATACATACAAAATTAAATTCTTCGAGAATTAAACATTTTTTATTAAGGTGGCATGTTCGCACTAAGGACAATATTGCTCGAGTAAGACGCGATGAAGCAGAAGCCGCTGAACAGGAACGTAAACGAGTCGAAAAGCAGGAGTATGCCGTACGAAAAATCTAGATTTTGATTAATCTGAATAATGATATTAAACGTATGTTCTCTTAGGAAAGCGAAGCTAGATTAAATCTTCTGCGATCCAAAGCTGGACCCACATTAAGCAGTTCCACTTCCACGGAGACTACCACAACAGGCACCATAATCACCAGTGATGGTCATGTAGATCTCTTCTCCGATTTTCAATCACACATTAAAACAACAAACAAGGAACATGAAAAGGAAAAAAAAGACGAACAAGAAAAGTATGAAAAGCAAATAGGATATCTTACGTACCTGGGACAGGACACAAATGAAGCCTTGAAGCTTCGTAGCTGGTACGAACGACCTCCAAATAGAGTCGAAGTTAGCGAATGCGGTATCGTCGAAAAAGATCTGAAAAGAAAATTTCAACATGATCCCCTGACGCTTATCAAAACACTTTTACCAGAGCCCAAAGTTGTAAAGAAAGCGAAACTAGAACCGGGACTGCAGTCAATGAGAAAGGAAATCATAGAAGAAGTGAAGCATAAAGTAAAGAAACCAAAAAAATTAAAAAAACACAAAAAAGAAAAGAAAAGCAAAGATGAAAAACATCTACTAAATGAACAAAAACGTTCTGAGGATCTTGCACGAAAAAAAAACCTTATTGACAGATTACGGAAGGAGCGGCTAAAGCGAGAAGCTCGTGAAAGAACTCGACAAGAAGAGCTGTTGTGTCCCAAAGTTGAGAAACCAAAACTAGAAGAAGTTCGTGGCCCTTCAAGAATAGTGCAGAAGTACAACAGTCAGTTCAATCCGGAGCTAGCGAAACAAAATATGACATAGATAAAGTGGGTCCAAGGGTCTAGAATCAATAAATTTATATTTAGGGTGCACTTTGCGATCACATCATATATTTGTTTTATGATTTGATTTACAACGAAAATGTAGATTGGTTTGTTTGATACATGTGCCATTTTTAATGGAAGAACGTTTTCCAAAGAATTCATTTGATTTTCAATTATTGTTCCTTTACTGTGATCCGGTAATCGCAATGGGTAATGTTAAGCTGACAGACTAACTCGTAGGGCTTAGACCCTCACTGCATTTAGTTCCAAATGGAATTAGTGGAATGCTACTTTTTACTTCTAGGAATAACCTTAAACAAAGTTGATCGAAATAGAGTTATCAGTTTTAAATCGGAATCGGGCATTTTTGATTTTGATTGCGCTCATCTTCGAAGAGGAAAAATGAATTTTGAAAAGGGTATTTGTTTTTAATCAAATCTTTCTGTTAGATGTGGCGTAGCTTAGCTTCAGCTTCTGGATGAAATGGAAAGTTTAGTGATATAAATAAATAAATACTTAAGGTAGTAATAAAAAAAAAATATTTTTTCTATTGATTATATAAATTGGAAAAAATACTTTCCAACAGATTAACACTCCTATTATCTATCCGCTGTACTTGTAACTTTCAACCAAATCGAATTTTTATTTGAACTTGGTAGCTATGTATATTTAACCCATTAAATATATAGCGTAACGAATAGTATACATTCGCATTTGGATACAGTAGTTGTCACCCCACTGCTCAATAGCGAATTTCCTCCATTCGTGGGTAGCTCAGTTTTTTCGTTTCTACTCTGGCATTACAAGTTTTGTTTGGCAGTGGTGTAACCATCCCGAATCTTCCAAAAACAAATCATTCTCGAATCGGGACCGAATCTTGCAATTTATATAGGCAATGATTTGATCAAATAAAAACTAAGTGAAATAAACCGAACTGTAATAAATAATAAACTGCATTTTCAGCGCAACCAAATTCAACAATAAATTTTTTATAATGTATGCTTACTAAAGGGATTTTGGATACCCTTATAATGAAGTATCACAGTGCGGGGATTAGGGAAGTGAAGGATTAAGAAAAAGGGGATACCGATGCACGTTGTTTTAAATGTCTTTAAACTATAATGTGTAGGAAAAACAGAGCGTGGTAGAGCATTCCACATTCATATTGTACGGTTAAAAAACGAATCCTTGTATTTCACTGTCCGTCCGAATATAGGCTTAAGGGTGAACTGATGTGCATTCCTAGCATGACGAGTATTGCGGTTGAACTGTTGTAGAGGTGGAATGCAACTGGCTATTTCATTTGAGCACTTATGGAGGAAGTAGTGATAAAACAACGACAGGCAGGAGACATTGCGACGATGACTAAGAGAGTCATGCGACCTCGCAATCTCGTTCGCCAATAAGTTTAATCGTACGTTTATTGGTGCACCAGACCAGATATGAGCATTATACTCAAGTTTGGGGCAAATAAACGCTTTGTAAATTCTAGCCAGATCAGAAGGGGTCAAATACTTCTTGCTAGGCATTTCGCAGCGTCCTTGGCGACGTCGAATATGTGGTCAATCCAACGAAGTTTGTTATTAACGTACATACCGAGGATGGAAAGCCTTTCAGTTTCAGCAATGCAAATGCCATCCATGGAAAATGACAGAGTATTGGGGTTTCGCAGTAGACAGCATTGTATTTTGGAAGCATTAAATTCCATTCTATCCCCGCTTAATAATGCTGTCAAGGTCAGAATTTAATAAGCTTAACATACATTGCCGTTCCAGTTCCACCGAGGGCCGTGAATCCCAGAACGAATATGCGAAGCTAAGGGTACTGTCATTAGCGAAGGAATGGATTGGATTAGAAGTGACAGACAGGACATCATTGATGAAAATGAAAAAGAGAGTCGGAGACAAAACGGAACCTTGGACACCAGCATTTATTTGGTGAGTTGCAGACTTGTAATTTCAAAATAAAAAATTGCCCCAAAAATGTGTCATGTTCCAATTAAAAATGGCCCCAATGAAAACCTTATTTGACCTTATTTTATAAATGGCCGCCAAGCTTTATTATTTTTTTTAAATTCTTAATGATTTCGTGATGGTAATGGGATTTGCTTGGTTTCACTGTTAGATTTCGAGTAGACGCGAGGTTGGATATATGCGAACTTTGTTTATACCCAATACATATTTGCATATACCCAACCTCACACATACTTCTAATCTAACAGAGAAACCAAGCAGGGGGGTTGAAGGGGGCAACATGCCCCCCATATTCCATTCGACTATCCTTTATAATTGAAATAACTTTCAATGAGAAATGTGGTATTTTCTCCAAAAGTTGGGGGTCATTTTGCATAATGAATTTTGGCCCCAAACTAAAAAATTAAAAATGGCCCAAAACAAAGTGAAATATGGACCCAAATCACAGCAATTTTCGTGTTGTTGCCATATAAATTTTTGGGGCAATTTTTCATTTTGAGCAAAATTCATGTAGCCTACTTTCACCACCGCGGTGAAAAGATTCGTTCCACTTTTCGGTTAGATATGTCATCAAATCACCAGTGGATCTGTTGCTCCGAAAACCGTACTGCCTATCATTAAGAAGTTGTCGGGATTCAAGATATTTCCTAAGCTGACGGTTTATCTGCGTTTTCATGGCCTTGGAAAGAAGGAAAGTATAATTGGTCGGTTGGAAGAGAAGGAGGGGAATCCGCCTTTTTTTGAGACGGGCTGGATCAATGCCGTTTTCCATCTTCTCGTAAAGAGCCCTGAAGAATAGGACAGATAGAACAGCTTACGCAGTGGTTTTGCCAGCGTGGAAGAACACCTCTTCAGAACGATAGGGAAATAACATCTGGACCAGCGGATTCATTTATGTTAAGATCTTGAAGTACTCTTGCCACTGTACGAGTGCGGATTTGTCCCATTGAATGTTCTACGCGCTCGAGTACAGGGGGAGTCAAAGCACAATCTGGGAGCGTTGAGCTAGCCGTAAAATGAGCAGCAAGCAGATCGTCTGAAGAGCTGACAGCTGGGATGTCATTACAAATGAGTGTCGGGATAGATGACGAGGCCGAATTTTTTATATTCTTAACAAAAGTTTTTACTACCGGTGGGACTTTGTAGTATGTTTTGCCTCAACTTTAGTTCGTAGGAGAATTTGCCACAATTAATATGAGCATTGCCGCCATTTCTGGTTCGTTTAAATTTTTTTCGGTTTTCCTCAGTTAGGTTGGCCTGATAGCTTCTTCACAGCTCAAGTCACACCACGCCTTTTCCTTAGGTTTAATACTTTTTATCATGTTTTGGATAAAGCGTTTCATACCCAGGTGTAGTATATTTGTAATCATATCAGCAGCGGCGTCCACGTCGTCGTTTGCCGATATGATACAACGGTCTGACGAACAGCTGGTTTATTGAGATTCGCGTGGGCGTACAATGAAAAAAATTCGCCCTTAACCCACGAATATTGCTCACGTCAACCCTAAAATTCCTACACATAACAAAAAAAAACTCAACTCCGACGCTGACTAAGCTAGGTCGGACCGTGTAGATCCTGACGTCAGCTTTCCAAAACAAACCCACTAATTACAATAGAAATATTTTATTTATCTCCTAACTATTATAAAATGTCGCACTTTCTTTATAACTGGCGAAAATCAACAAAGGTTACAGTCCCCTTGAGAAAGTGAAAAACGCCCACAAAAAGTAGGTGTGGCAAAAAACTTCAGTATATATGTTGAGTAACAATTAGTAATTTTCTTAGCGACATATCTTTCTCTCTCGATGCCGAATTTTTACGAATTCGTACAAATTATTACGGTTTAATATTTAATGTTAGGTATGGAAGCATAGACCGTAAATTGAAAATGACTTTCTATTGGCACCTAGTGGCAACTAACTACTGATTAATAGTAAAACCAGTTTCTAGATCACAAATCTTAATCGTAAGGTTATGTATAGTTGTTGCAATGCATAAAAATTCGCAATATTTATATAGATCTTTTGTGGTCTATTTATCATACTGAAGTAAAAGGAGATAATTGGCAGTCAAAGTGAATGCACGATTCAATTGTTTCGGAATTGTCTTTTTTAAAAAACCCACAAATACGATTGTTTTTTTCTTACAAAGATGACACTACAGCAGATATCAAAATGGAAACTCAACTATGCGTCCAATATGATACATTCTAACTGCAGTACTGTCTACGATTGTAGTAATATTTTGTATTTCCTGAGTACGGTTAGATATATTGGTTGTAATGTAGTATTTCAGTGCAGGGCGAAACTGTTATCCGGATGACATGCTGACGTCAGAAAACTTGTTTTTTCAGACGGGATAACCACTTTAGGATAAATTCTACGTCATAATGACGTCAGGGTGTCATCCGGATGACAAGTTTGGATGACTGTCTGATCGTACCTTTCCAATACTTAAGTGCTTAATGATCGCGAGTGTTTTGTTATCATCGTCTGTTTCATATAGATATATAGATTTCATTTGCGATTATAAAATACTGCTAATAATAGAATCGTATTAACAGGATAAACATATATAGAAAACAAAGTAAGAAGAAAAGCTAGGGAAACACTTCAAAGATATGAACAATTAACTACTTAGGCTCAGATAAGAGAAAAATTAGTAAATAACTTGGCGAAAAATTATCAGTTGACGTATTAATTGACAAGATAAGAACTGCAAAGTAATTACCAAAATACTCGATTTTTACAACAAAATAAATAATTTCTCATGTAGAATCAATAACGTTACTTAGAAAGTTTTATTATTTTAGTTTACGCAGAAAATACTCATGAAATGATATCAACAAAAATTATAGTCCTCAGTCAAAGCCCACAAAGTTTAGTCTAAGCGTTAATTTGCTCATGGGCTTATGAAATCGACAATTGAGAAAAAAACAGTTATTACCGAAATCAGATTTCTGTGTTTTTATGCTAGTCTATTTCAAAAATTATGTTGGATCCCTACGTAATATTATTTACACTTACCTGCTTACATATTTGCAACAAAAAAAACTATATGGCTAAAAATTTGTAGATATCTATGATATCTTCAGATATCTTCAGAAGCTAGGCTTTGGGTCCAGTATGGGACGTTTACGCCTAGTATTTATTTATTTTATTTTTTTTTATATAAGAACGTACATATAAAAGTATTAGAGCCCTATTTGATACCGATATGAAATAATAAGGGTTTTAAAATATTTTATAAATATATATGAAAAATTATTAAAAAATTATTAAAAGCATTATCAAGTACCCTTAAGTTTTTTTTTACATTAAAAATAAATAAATAAAAATCTGGTGCATTTTTAGCTACGGTTACGGGTTACGGTTACATCGTTTCGACGCGTTTTTCTTTCTTATCACATCTGAAGAAATAGATGGAGACTATAACGTCGATCTCGTTTGATCGTTTTCATTTAACGTGATCTAGCCCAGCACAATAGGCACTGTGTTTTCAAATAACTCCATCAGTAAATGGCTTCTATACACTCACTTTTCAATTTATGAAACTGGATGTCAGTCCTCAATAGCCTTTTATCATGGATAATTCTAAAGGGTCAACCATAATAGCTCTCCCATTGTGGTCATGCTGTACTGTTTACGAGTATTAAGATATTTCATTAAACTAGCTTAAGTTTATGAAAGTCTATTATGGTTGCCTCTTAAGTTAGTCGGACATAATATAATATGATATTGAGCCCGCATAATACCGGTTCATTGGCTGCTACATCATCTATATGCTTCATTCTGTATCTATATTAATCAGAATTCCGTTGATCGCATCGAAAAATGTTGCCATGCCATTTCTATTAAAAAAAAAAATGCTGAATAATGTCGTTTACGTTTTTAGGCCAGCGTACTTGATTTGCAAATTCAACTTTGTATGAAGCACACGTGACTTTAAAATACACAACGACAAACAGTATTCTTCCAAACGCCATAAAAACAGCCATAGTGTGATATTTAGCTCTAAAACCCATTCAGCTATTCAAAAATTTGTGTCGAATTCTAAGAGCTCTGATTTGGTTTGTTAGTGAATTTAATTTATAGGTAAGTCTTACATCATTACATACATTATAATTAAAGGCGAATTTTTTTTGAGAAATATATTTTCGTCTGTTGTTCAAAGAACATTAAATACTCTGCACTCACACAAATTTGTAGTGATTACAGTCAAACTAATATTAATTGCGATTTGATTTACTTGTGGAAACAAAGGTTTACTAACACAATGGATGTCTCTGTAACGGAGTATTTTAGTTGATATATTTGAAAATCTAAAGATTCAAATTGCGTTTTAAGATCACATAATATCTAACTTGTAAGAACTTAACTTATTCATTCACGCGTTGTTTTGTAAAGAGCGTTTATAAAATTTTGTTTACTACATTTTGTAATACAGAAAGTGGGGGAATATAGAATTTGATTGTAAGTGGTTTTTATTAGTTTACTATTTAGTTCTGTAATATAAACAATTATTGTCTATTTTTAATGTTCGCCTGTTTGTAGTTTGGTGGTACATGCCCAATGTTGCAACGTTTCTCAGTAAAATAAAATCTAAAGCCAAAGATGTTTTGGAATCATTGTTTAAAAAACCTTATTTGGTGAAAACAATAAATAACACAACTGAAATGAAAATTTGGAGCATATACTCCATAGGGTTCCGGAATTTCAGCTTCCTAGCATAATTTTAAAGGCCTCAAAAGTTGATACGGACGGACGGACATTGCTAAATAGTCTTAGATTTTGCTCCTGATCATAAATATATGTACTTTTAGGGGTCTGCGACGAATATTAAGGGGTGTTACAAACTATGTGTCAAAATTAATATACCCTTAGGATAGGGTATAAAAATGTTTAACAAGATATTTAGCCAAGATTTTTTCCAATATAACACCAAGTTTTTTACCACGCCCATTTTTTTGAAAGATTTTTTCAAAAAAATATATTTTTTTTATAAATTTCATAGAATGAATGAATGAATGAATGCTATTCACTACCAATGCTATTCTTCTTAAAGCTTTTTTCTTTGGGGTTCATAGGGATATGGATAGGGTATCATACTGTTTGCCCTAAGCGGACTTTAGCCTTTCCTTATGTTTTTTTTTGAAAATATATCCACAAATCTCGTGAGTACTTTACGCAAATGAAACAAGTTCATGTCTAACACATCGGGTAATCCGAGTACACTAAATGCAAAATGAATGTAGGTTTACCACCCAACCTTACTTTGTGTTGGAGAATTTCAAGAAAAATGTTGTTTTTAATCTCTTGCTAGACCTAGATCTCAAAAATAATAAAATAGTATTAGTAACCTTGCAGCGAAAATCCTCAAAATAAGTACTAAAAATTAAAAAGAATATATATAAAGTACACAATCAAAACGAGGAATATATTCGGTCTTAAAATTTGTTTCTTATTTCTTTATTAAAGTTGTTATAGAACTGTAGCGAAATTATGCGGTTGAGTCATAACCGCCTTGATCAAGTTTGTTGATAATCCGTTCAATTTTTTCGAATTGATCTGTCTAATATTGCACAGCTTAAGTCCAAGTATCCCAAAGGTTTACAATTTGGTTGAAGTGCAAGACTCAATTCTGGTGCCTTTTTTTGAATAAAGCAACTCGCGACGCCACTTTTAAACAATTTCTTTCAGCTGCTTTAAAGTTGTGGACTTCTCCGAAACTTGATCTTATCTGATCTGCACCCTATGGATGCCATGAGGCAAGCTGGTCAAATGCAGCACTTGGATAGAAGACGTTTATTGCTGCTGCTGCTTCTTTTGTCATATGTGGAGAAGCATCTGTAAAACGCAGAAGAACTCTTTCCCAATTAAAAGTCGCCTAGTGTTTAATGGGGTCATCAGGAAGTCTGGCGGTCGTTGAATGATTTGATTTTTCAAGAACAGTTGTATTAATTAAAAAAAATTGTCCCGGACAAAAGAACACCCGCAATTACATTGCGATCATTGAGCTCTACGTACAACTTTTTTAGGTAGTTTAATTTTAAGTTAAATTTAAGTATCTAAAGGTAACGTTACAATTTCAAATTTAAATCAGCATTTATTATGGAAAACTTGACCAAAAAATATAAAATGTGGATTATATGCATTTATAACATAAAATAGGCATTTTTATGCCATTTATTACTATTAACCTTATTCCATACCATTACAAATGTCTCAATTCCTCGCGTTTATTTTCATTAACGCTGTGAGACTTTGGATCTCCTTACCTTCGCATATCAAAAGTATTTCAAATTTTTCCAATTTTAAAAGTGCAATCCTTTTACATTTTTCCAATTCTACACACTGACCCCTTATAATCGTCCACGTTTCTTCTCCACACTTCTCAACCCTGCATCGCCCGCCACCCTCTAAGCAATTTATTGTAACTTTACTTTAAGATTATATCTATATTAATAAATGAAAATGAAGGCAAGTATCTACCAAATGGTTTATTTTTAGTCTTGCCTTATTTACTTAATATGCGTAAGAACTCCATACAAGCTTATTAGTACACTAATTGATACAGATGTGTAAGTGCATTGAAAACTGCTTGCCTATGTGCATGGCATTTCTTTTGGTTTGATAGAAACGCAAACGCTATTTTTCATCAGTTTATTCATCAATGTTTTACCACTTTTTGTGATTGAATAAAACATAGTAGTTCTTAGACCGATATTCACCGATGGATCTTGAACTATAAGCTTCGTAAACATATTTACCATACCCTGTTAGTGTACATTTACGAGCACTCATAACAACTAACGAAAGGCTTCAGCTCTTTTGACCCTTTTCCTTACACATATCGTCATTCTTGAGATACCTGTTTACATACTTACCTATTTCCTTTTCAACATTGATGGAAATCTAATCTTATGTGGAGTTTACAATGGCTCAAAGGAGATTATATAAACATTATAATTATTCAAAAGCAAAGCGCTTTTATCGGGTTACAAACTGTTTTATTATTATTGTGGCACATGTACTTAACATATGTATATGACAAAATTAGTAGTAGAACGTTTTTCTTTTGGAATCCAATTGCATAACACCATCCCAATATAGACATTTGGCAACCACTGGTTTATCGCGTGTTTCTGCAGCGTTAAAATATTATTATTTGCAGAAAATAAAATTTGAAATAAGATTCAAAAGTTGATATATCATAACTAAAATTATACATACATATTTTATTATAAATATAATTTGAATATGGAGGGGGAAGTAGAAAATATATTTTGGAACTTCTGCCATACATTAAGAGTATCGTGATGGTACTCCTAATATTGTAACTCCGTTTTTTCAGGCGAAGTCAACTCAAAATGGCCCTCAAATCTCGAGTTTTTGTATGCATTGAAACATTGAAGAATTCTACTAGATACATATGTCTTCTAGGTTGCGTAGACAGGTTTTTTTGTTAAGGCTATCGGTTTGTTGAATTCCGTCTTCCCGACAAAAATAAAGTTCAACTCAGCTGCTGGGCCGGACGGTTTAACCGCCGAACTTCTTAATGCAACAGGAGATGACGTGAAAAAGAGCATTCACCAACTTATTTTCAAAGCTTTTGTAGCCAAGATTTGGTAGCTGTTTCTATAACTTACCATGCAAATGATAACTGGGAAACCTTTGTCGCTGCATCGGCTTATTTCCCCTATGACTCTCTAACCCCTCCTCCACCAAAGCCTGTTGTAGAGCTCGTAGAGTTTTGTGAATCCAAAGGTTAGGTCTTGTCTTGTGCTGTGATGCTAATGCTCAGAACACTGTTTGGGGCAGCAGCAAATGCAACATAAGGGGAGATCGACTTTTGGACTTCATTTTATCGTCTGATATTACCATCAACAATGTAGGTCATCAACCTACCTTTGTTACAGCCAGAAGACAGCAGGTAATTGATGTTACCCTGTCTAACAGGCATTTGATGTCTATCATAAATTGGAAGGTATCGCCAGATAGCACCTTATCGGATCACAGATACATCGAATTTCAAATCTACTGCGAACTTTCCCCTTCGCTAGAGAGGAGAAATCCGAGAAAAACAAACTGGCCACGGTTTAGAGAGGAGCTTGTCAACTCTGTCAAAGTTCCACTCAAACTTAGATCAAGACAGGGAGTGGAGAGGTCTGCTCAGGATCTGAACAACGTCCTCACCCGCTGCTTTGAACTTGCGTGCCCTGTTTCTAAACCCCCCCGCAGAAAATCGGTACCCTGGTGGAACTCCGAACTGCAGTGTCTTCGTAAAGAAACTAGGAAGCTGCTAAATCGGTCTTTAAAAACCAACTTAGTGGAAGACTGGAATCTTTATCGATCGAAGCAAAAAGTTTTTAAGAGACTTATTCGCAAGTCGAAAAATGACTCATATAAAAAGTTTTGTGAAGAGGTCGAATCTCTAAGTGCAACTAGTAGGCTTGTTAAAGTCCTCCAAGGCAACAGACCAAGTAAACTGGATGCAATCCTTAAACCTGATGGCACGTACACTGAGACAAAGGCGGAGACTTTCAGTCTTCTACTTGAGACTCACTTTCCGGGTAATCAGGTTACTACGTGTTCTTCAGCCCTTCAAACGACTGTGGCTACATTTGAACCGACTAATACTACGCGGCACAGCTGGTATTTTGCATCGGGAGTGGTGACTGATGATGCTATCAAATATGCCATCTTATGAGAGTTTCAAGTCACCTGGTCCGGATGGAATTTATCCAGTTTTGCTGAAACAAGGTTTAAGTCAGGTTTTGCCAATGTTGAAAAGAATTTTCACCGCGAGCTTGGCCTTGGCCTATATACCTTCCCCATGGCGAATGGTTAAAGTGGTTTTCATACCAAAAATTGGTAAGTCTGACTACACTATAGCCAAAAGCTTTAGACCCATAAGTCTGTCTTCCTTCTTACTGAAAAGTTTGGAAAGACTGGTTGAGCTGCATGTGCGCAAAGTTGCTCTTCGATCACACCCTCTCTCTGAGATGCAGCATGCCTATCAGCGCGGAAAATCCTGCGAGACTGCGCTTCAAAATCTTGTTAGTAGGATTGATAGTGCCCTTGACCGGAAGGAGTACGCGTTGGGCATTTTCGTCGATATTGAGGGTGCTTTTGATAATGCGGCCTTTGACAGTATGTGTAACTCAGCCAGACAGCATGATGTAGATGAAACTTTGGTGTTGTGGATTAAAGCAATGCTAATGTACAGGACGTTGGTAGCGGATGCAGATTGTGGCAAGTGCGTCATAACAGGGGTAAATAGGGGCTGCCCTCAAGGTGGTGTTCTGTCTCCCCTCCTATGGTGTATGGTGGTAGACTCTCTGCTTACGGCTCTCAACTTTCCTGGAAACTACACTCAAGCTTATGCGGATGATATCGCCGTTCTTTCTGTCGGTTCAAATCTAGGGGCTGTCTGCTCTCAAGCGCAGAGATCCCTGGATTTGATCGATGTCTGGTGCACTAGTAATGGGCTTTCAGTGAATCCTCTTAAAACCACGGTTGTTCTCTTTACGAGAAGGAGAATCATCACTGGCCTGTCCCATCTCGTGCTTAAAGGTGTCACCATCCCTATATCCGAAGAAGTCAAATATCTGGGTATAATCCTTGATAAAAAACTTCTGTGGTCCAAACATGTCGAATCGAAAACCGATAAAGCGCTGTCGACCTTCTAGCAGTGCAAAGGCGCTTTTGGTAAGACATGGGACTTGTCCCCAAAACGGGTCCTTTGGATCTATACAGCCATGATTAGACCGCCAATCTCATACGCATCAGTTGTTTGGTGGAACAGGCTTTCGCGGAAACGTGTTACTGCTACTTTTGCCAAACTCCAAAGAACGGCTTGTCTCGGCTGCACAGGGGCCTTCCCTAGCACCCCGGGCTCTGCTCTAGATGCTTTGATGAATCTTCCTCCCCTTGACTTATATATCATGGGATGTACGCTAAAAACCATCTTTCGCTTAAAGAGAGGTGGTTTTTGGTACCATGCGCAATGGAATTTTGAAGAACTTGCTCGAGAATTATCCTTTGACCCCTGTCTTATGGATATGCCGTCTGATGCAATGACACCAGAAATCCTTCTGCGAAAAAACTACCACGTCAACTTTCCACAGGTAATGGAATGGCTTCGGTCAGACTCTGAACCATGGATTGAATGCCATCGTATTTTCACGGATGGCTCCAAAACCGGGCAGGGGTCTGGTGCTGGTGTCTTTGTGGAATGCGATGATATACGACTTTACTTGGGTAAACATGCATCTGTTTTCCAAGCGGAGATTTTTGCCATCCTAATGGCAATGCGCTATATTGTGAACCACAGGTGGAGGGCTAGAGGCATTTGCATCTGCAGTGATAGCCAAGCTGCATTAAAAGCGCTTCTAAACCCCTTTTACCTCGTCCAAGTTAGTGCTAGAACTCAAGCTTTCTCTGAATTTGGTCGGAAGACTGAACACAGTGAATCTTGTCTGGGTACCAGGTCACACTGGCATCCAGGGAAATGAGATCTCGGAGGCAAGGTTCAGAAGAAGTTTTCTCAGGACCCGAACCTCTGTTGGGTCCGCCTGCGTCTTTAGTCATGTCGTCTATCGATTCTTGGGTTTCTCGTGAACACAAGATTCGGTGGCGCGACAGACCAAACTACTGCGCCCGGACATTTGCAAAAGGTCAGCATCTTTTCTTCTATCTCTGAGGAGAATCGACTGTAGGCTGCTTGTAGGCGTTCTTTCGGGCCACCAAGCTTTTGCTAAGCACTTAAATGTGTTGGGCTTAAGCGACACCACTATTTGTCCTGCTTGCGGTGAGGAGGATGACACAGTAGAACACTTTCTCTGCAGTTGTCCGGCCTATGCTCGCATCAGGTGGCGGATCTTCGGGGCTGACGTGGTGAGTGCCAAACATCTAAGCTCTTTATCACTGAAGCTCCTTCTCGTTTTTCTTCGAAAGACGGGAAAACTAAGTACATTAATATAAGGTGTCTGAATGGTAGTACAATGGACCTGTAGTTGTGTCTGAGCGCTCCATCGGATAGCAGCAACCTCCGACAAAAAAAAAAAAAAAACTTATTTTCAAGATTTGGTCGGAGGAATATATTCCTTATATATAGAACCCTAGCATAATTTTACCATACAAAAGGAAACACTCTAAACTATGCCATATAGGTCTATCGAACTCCTAAACATCGCGTATAAGAAATTGTCTGCCGTATTGTGCGAGAATAACCTCACTCAACCCTATCAGTGAGGTTTTAGGACCGGCAAGTCCAAAATTGACCACAAATTCACATTCCAGATGTTCGTAAAGAAAAACCCAATGAGTTTAGCACGATATATACCACCTTTTTATTGATTTTAAAGCCTCATATGACAGCAGAGTAAAGGACCTTGTCTACCTAGGCTATGCAATCACATCTGACAACTAAGAATAACGGTTGCCAATCACTTTTTCTTTGGGCTGAAAAGGCAACTAGCTAAGGAAACTCAATATAAGACACTTAAAATCTCAGACCAGCTCCATAGATTCGAAGTATAGACACCTTCTAAAGCGGATGAAGATACTCTTGGTCATTTTGATTGAATGTCTTCGTAAGATATTTTGTCCCCAATCTATTGACGGGTTTTTGGACGAGACGATTAAACGATGAACTCTACTAGCTATACAGCGACATTGACCTAGTCAAAAAAAAAACAGTGCCTTAGGCGTTTGAGATAGCTGTAACAAGTGGAAGGTAAAAAAATAAATATAAATATTAGGCGTAAACGGTCCATACAGGACCTTAAGACTAGCTTCTACAACCATTGTGTGTGCGAAGTTATATTTTTGACACGAATGGAGGGACCTACAGTTTAATGCCGTTTCCGAACGGCAATTTATTTTTGAGAAGCTTCCCATGACATTTCTTACTCTTGGATGTTTGAGACGTTCGCAAGAGGTGGGGCAGGGAATAAAAACTTTCAGGTAATGCAGGTCGGGATTTGAACCAGCGACCTCTCGCTTAGTGGTCCAACGCACTTAACTACTAAGCCACTGCACCCACAAGTGGAAGGTACCACAACCAAATTGAAGTGCGCAACTAGTAAAATCTTTCAGAGACCAGAGGTTAAAGACCGCGCTAATTGGAGAGGCCTGTTGGTTGAGACCTAAGTAAACAATTAGCTCGGTTTGATCAACGAGCACATTATTATTATTATTACAGTTATTGTTTTTATTTACGAATTTTTTCAATTGCAGACAAAAATATGGGATCAATTTAAACTTTCAACAAAAAGTGTCTCTTACTTTTATCAAATGGCCCTCAAAAAAGCTCCAATATTTTTTCTTTGTGGCAACGCTAGTCTATATCACTTATGGAATTGCCCCGTCTCTATAGAGAGATCCCTTCTCCTATAATGGTAAAATTTATTATAATCTTATTATTAATCATGTTTTAAGCCGGGTTGTATCTGTATTGTCTATCCAGCTTACCAAAACCGCAATAGATATTCAAAAATAGAACATTCATATTTTTTATGAGGATCGCCGTTTTGACTCAGTGAAGAGCCAGAGACACGGCAGCCTTCCATCCTCTGCGATCCCGGGCACACTGCTTTCAGTTGTCCATAACCAAGCCAAGCGCTCTGGCATCCGCGATGGTCTTTAAAACGGTAATACTACCTCCTCGCAGTATTAACTCTCCTCCGAGTCAGGAGTTTTGAACCCATTTGTTTTGCCAAACCGAAGTAGCAGCGGTTTCCAAGGGTAATTCTTCGACGGATCTCCACTAACATGTCATTTGTGGAGTTGATGTTTACCCCGAGGTAGATGAACTCCTTTACTACCTCGAAGTTGCTGCTATCAACAGTGACATTTTGTCCTAGTAGGTGGGCAGATAATTGTTTGTTTGTTGATAGCATATATTTAGTCTTGTCCTCGTTAACTTCAAGGCTAACTAGTTTCCCTGTTCTTCAATAGCCGTGAAAGCCTCTATCACGGAACGCTGTGATCGACCGATGATGTCTATATCATCTAAAAATTAATATTACCCACCAAAATACGCCTCACGGATTTTTGCATGTTTCGCTGTCCCTCGCTGGCGGAAGACATTTTAGTACTTTGCATTTCACTCATCTTGCATGATAGGTTTGTTTGGCCATGTAAACCAACCATTACTTAACTGAAGTTATAGTAATTAAAAAAATATAGGTTCTTAAGAATTGTTTGAACAATATATAACGTAAGCCACCTAAGAACGAATGTTCTAGAAACAACAACAATAGTTGCTTTAATGATGATTTGATGCTGTATTAGTTTCTAATTCTTAATATTCTTCATGTATCAATGAAAAAGTTTTATAATTTTACGTTTGGATTAGAAAAAAATGGAAATACCCTGAATAATGCAAACAGCTTTCACTTTTAAAGAAAAATAATAAATAATTATGGACTTAAGTAGATACTGTATTCTGATAAGGATTTTTACATACATGTATATAATTAAATTACAATTAACGTTGGTGAGGCTAACGATTTTTTTTTTGAGTTAAGAGAGCAAAAAAGGCTTTGGTATCACGTAGTTGTTAGCTTATTCTAGGAAAGTATTTAGTTAGATATTAAATAAATAATTGTACTTGTAGATTTTAATTCATTTTTCTAAGGGAATTTTCAAAACTTGAAAATTTGATTTGCAAGAATTTACTAAGAAGGTCTTATCATAGATAATAATTTAATGGAATAGAGTAGTAAATTATAGGACAGCGATTAGTGTTATTATCCGGTGTTTATTGTTAAATAATTTCTTGGACCAGTGAAGTTCTACACTCGAGATTTGTTGTACGGACAAGATAAGCTAGGCAACAATGTAAATATTTACATTTAAATATTATTATATACGTAAGAATAGAAGAATATTATGGCTTAAATAAATCCTAAACCAATAAATTTTCTCTTCAAAACAACGAAATAGTTTTTTATATTCAGACAATTGATGAATGAGAACAAGGGTTTAACGTGAAGGATTTTATGGGAGTTCTCGTTCCAACAAGCCAGTCATATACTTTTTCTTGCTATGTCGATTCCCTTTGCGAGTCATTAACATTTACAGAGCAATTGGCGTGTTTATAAATTGCTAATTGATGGAGAATTCTGGATGAAATAGTAGGTATAACGAGAAAGTTGCAAATTGAAATTTTTAATACGTACTAAATTGAGGTGACTATAATATATCAATGGTGACTGATTTGAAGTGAGGCTACATCGCTTATCTAACATATTCCAACAAACTTCTTTTGTGGTGTAGGATGCTTGTCTTGATGTTTGTTTTTTGATGACTTTTGAGGTATGTTCTCCCAGGAATGTAACAATGCATATGAGAAAATTTATTTTGGATTTGAGTAGGAGCCGCCCTGCCCTTCTGCACTTAAATTGTTTGTGTGTATAAACAAATAATTTTGTACAGTATGTAGTAATTCGAGCTAAACATGTTTTGTAAACAATTACAATTACGGTCTACGAAATTGCAAAAGGCTGAGTGCCCAGTCAGTTAGTAGCTATCAATAATCGATTTAACACTTTGTGTTGTATAGCTTCTCACGAATCTTCTACGAGTTTCAAATACGAGGCGCTTGGATACGAGGCCCTGGGTGCACAGTGTTGCGAGCCCAAATAAATGTTTATCTTAGATACTCGCGCCTTAAATTTTAAGCAAGGAAGCACACCCACCTTAATATGTCCACTATTTAGAGAAACGCTAGAGTTAACGGAATAAAAGGTTACGGCACCGCTGCGTCATTGCAGCTTTAGAAATACGCACGTGTGCACTTTTCGTTTACAAACAATATATGTACGCATCGGCACCGCAAGTGTATGTGCCCATCCCGATCTAGTTGTGTGTAGACTTGGATGTAAAAACGGGGCCACGGCGGTGGCGTGCAGCACAAAAACGCATGTGTGCATATTTTTCTTAACAAAATATGTTGATATTGTCTGACTTTCCTTCCAGCCATGCAATTTTTTAACACCCCTTAATATTCGTCGTAGACCCATAAAAGTATATATGTATATTTATGATCAAGACTTTATTATTATTATTATGAAGGTACAATTTGGACCACATGGTTTAGTGTAAAAGATTTGTTGATACGCCCACTGCCACGCCCACAAATTGGAAAAAAACGTTTCAAAGCTAAAGTTAGAGAGATAGAGTGTAACAACCTTTACCAGATATGTAGGCCCTGCCCTCCTTCATAAGTTGGTCATATGAAGTTTTTTGCCACGCCTACTTTTTTCACAGAAACCGAAAAAAATGTTTAACAAGATATTTAGCAGATTTGAAAGTTGTTAGCGTGAGATCGCAGATCAAACACACTAAACTCGGCTGCTACCACGTAAATTAACATTACCGACCAAAATACATGTGACTAATTTTGGCATTTTTGGTAGTCCTGTCAACCATAAAACATAATAAAACGCCCGCTTGGGGCGGACCATACCCATATCTTATATGTACATATACCCCAAAGAAAAATGTGTTGACATTTTATATAATTTTCTATGAACATCTTCTGTTTTAAAAATAAAAGCCAAAAACTTTGTATGTGTTATATTATTATTTAGTAAAAAACACCCACAAATAGTAGTCGTGGCAAAAAACTTTATACGGCGAACTTGTCTAAAAAATATTCATTCTGGCCTCTATTTCGCTTTACCAATTTTTTTGACATAAAAATAACGGAAGATAAATTTTAAGTTCAGACATCGAGGTTGCGATCTTAATTAATTTTAAGCGTGAAACGAAATCGAAAGGGAAAGAAAAATCATTTTAAACAAACAAAATTTATGAAAAACACAGGGTGTGTATTTTTGGATTTTTCATTATTACCACTGGCATCCTCGACTGGCATAGGAAATAGTGGATCCCAATTTATTTTTCTTTTAAATCATCATATGACAACAATTCATACTAAGATGGCGAATTTGCTCATTTGAGCGTTAAATGATTAAAGCGTAAACACAATGCATATTCCTTATTGGTATGTGTACAATTTCGGGCTGAAAAACAGAATTTAATTTAATTTAAAGGTAATGTTGAAATCTGACAAATCTAGTTAAGTCGTGGGCTCCAAATATTCACTAGATTTTTAAAAAGAGCAGGACAAAGAAATATTAAACCTTCCTCAAACTTGGACTACTAAATAATTTAAAAAAAAACAATCAACATCATTATAATTACAATGAAATAATCTTATTAAAACTCAAAATCATTATAATTACAATCTATATCTGTTATATGTACAAAATTTCCAAAACAGTCAAATAAATAAGAAAAAAAGTTAAGCAAAAATTAAAAATGGGAGGCTCAAAAATGTAGTAAGTAATTCAGGTTAATCGCTTATCCCTATAGTAGCAAACGAATTTATAAACTTATCACACATCACACACATATAATAGGAACGTGACTCATTTAAATATATAATTGTGGCATTGAAGTGTAATAATAATTTATACTTATTTACCACTATAACGAAAAACGATATTATTTCGACGCAGAAGTGGTATTAACTATAATATATTTTTTAAACCGATAACAAATATTATCTTAATAAATCGCAGTTTGCATAATCAATCAATTACTTTATTAACTAACCGCGATGTACTTAATTACAATTTAGGGTAACGCAACAACTGTTCTAAGTGACCCATATATCTATTATTATATCGTAATATGAAAAAGAGCACTGAAGTCTTGACCATAAATAAATCTGTTAAGAGTGTGACAATAAGAGTCATTCAAATGCAATCTTCATTTCCATCATTTGGTAAATTTAAATATGTAACGCTTTCGAAACAGTAAACGAGCAACAAGTATACAAATTCATTGGCAAATCATTGTTACTTTATACATATTCCAGAAAATATAAATAGTACTTTTTTAGTGATCGTTAGATACATTTTTAGTAGGCAGTTTTCACGAAAAGTGAAAAATTCTTCGTCGTTTTGTTTTAAGACGAAAAGTTTACGTCACTTCGTCAAAATTTAAACATGTTAATGTTAGTGTTTGGTATAGTGACAAATCGTTTTTTTTTCTGTGAATTCGATTCTAACGCTTAAGAGAAAAACAGTTTTTCGTTTTGAAATCTTTATTAGCCGTTTCTGAGAAAAACGATTTTTTCAAAATTTAAACGTGTACTACTAATAAATTTCTAATATTAGAACAAACTCACATATAATGTATTCTAAATTTGTTGTATTGAAGCAATTTGAATTTGAATCGAATATAGGAAGAATGTTAAGTTTGACCCAGTCGTGAACGGTTTTTTTATACCCTATCCTAAGGGTATATTAATTTTGACACATAGTTTGTAACACCCCTTAATATTCGCCGTAGACCCATAAAAGTATATATATTTATGATGAGGACCAAATCCTAAGACTATCTATCAATGTCCGTCCGTCCGTCCGTACGCAATTTTTAGGACTTTAAAATTAAGCTAGGAAGCTGAAATTTGGACCACATATTCTCTAGGGCTCCGAAATGGTTAAGTATAAAAAAATTTTGAATACGCCCACAATCTAGAAAAAACCGTTTTAAAGCTAAAGTTAGAGAGATAGAGTGTTACAACCTTCACAAGATATGTAGGCACAGCCCTCCTTTATAAGTTTGTCATATAAAGTTTTTTGCCACGCCTACTTTTTGTGGGCGTTTTTGACTAAAATGCTGTTTTCTTCGAAAATTTTCACAGAAAGCGAAAAAAAATGTTTAACAAAATATTTACCCAATATTTTTTCCAACATATCGCCCATACAAATTTTTGGGCCACGCCTACTTTTTGGGGGCGTTTTTTTTTTCAAAAAAACTGTTTTTTTTTCAATTAATAGAACTAAATAAAATGCTATCCATCATCTTCTTAATGCTTTTTTCTTTGGGGCATATAGGGATACGGATAGGGTATCATACGGTTCGCCTCAAGCGGACTTTGATTTTTGATTAATTTGATTTTGCTCTCGCCTTAGAAGTAGGAACCTTGGTATAAGCAAAGAGGCTAGTTCTGTCACTTGTAAATAAAAAAGTTTAAAAATAAATTTGTTAGTTTTTAAACAGTGTTCCAGAATTATAGAGGTTAAATAACTACATACATACATAAAAATTAAGAAATAACATGCAATAAAAATTTATATATATGCCCGTCCCGGATCATAATGGAAAAGCATCGTGAGTCCTTAAAGGATCTGCATATGATTCTGGTTGATTTTGAAAAAGCATTTGATAGACAACCAAGAGATGTGATATTGGTAGCGCTAAGACAACGACGAGTTCCTGAAACCTACGTACAGATGGTCATGGACATGTACGAGGGAGCGAAGACAAAAGTCAGATGTCCCGCAGGAGTCACCGATGAATTCCCAATTAAAGTCGGCTGCTCTTTATTACAGTCCTAGATTATCTGCTTGAGGGAAAAGTGACGGACCCTAAATTGCATAAGTTATTCTTTGCTGACGATGGAGCCAAGTAAAAAGTGTAAAAAGTTCAAATATCTGGGATCAATGATTAACAACGAAGCAACCGTTGATGACGACATCAATCATCGTGTAAGCGTAGGGTGGATGAAGTGGTAGAAAACCTCTGCCATGTGACCGAAAAATATACCCTAAGCTGAAAGGAAGGCTTTACACCACAGTTGTGCTCCGGCGCTCACATACGGTTCACAATGCTGGACGATGTACAAAAAGTATGAGGGCAAGTTGACAGCAGCTGAGATGAAGAATATTGATCGATCTAGAAGTTACATAATCCGAGGAAGCCTTCACGTCAATGAACCCATCTCGAAAAAATTGGAGCACGACCGACTCAGTTGGTATTGTCATGTTCAAAGGAGGGATCCTACGAACCTCATCAAAAAGGCAATGGCAAGCAACGTTCCCTTACAATCGCGTAAGAGAGGCAGGCCTAAAAACTCCTGGATCACACAAATGCAGAAACATCACCATTTAATTGGCCTCACTGATGAAGTGATCCAAAATCGGGAGGCCTGAATATATTTTTTGAGGTCGAACCGGCGAAACCCACCAGTAGGAATACAGTGAAGTGGGACACTGCATTCCTACTGGTACGCCTATGATCCCTATAATTATGATCCCTATAATCCTGGTCATAATATCGTCGTAAAATGGAGAGAAGAATATAAGCCCGTTCCGAACGGCAACTTTTGATTCTGCCTAAAAATAATCGAAAACGTTTCTTAGAAAATTTCGGCACCAATGGATGAGGATAACTAAGATTTATAACAGATTCGTTCTAAATACTACCAAAACGCTTGACATTTCTCGTGTCAACTTAGTTTGTGTTCGATCTCGAATTAATATTAGTGGCTTTCTATTGCGCAAAAGATAAATTAGTCACTTCATGGTCTGTATAATTCCCGTCATTATTTTCAAAATTAATAATTTATTTTATTTATTTAACTGCTTGCAAAGTATTATATTCAAAAGATATGATCAAAACTGAAAAACGCCTCATAAAATAAACATCAAAGTGACACGAGAGAAATGTCAAACGTTTTGTCCTTATAGCGAGTACATGTTTATCTTGCGTTTGTTTTTAGATATACAGAAACTGGCCTAAATTTAAAAAAAAATTCTGGGCGAATGAAAAGACATAACAAAAAAATTGTTCAAATCTTTAAATAAACTAGGTTTTTTGCGTTAAACTACTAAACTAAGGGTCTATGTTTAATCCGCCCTTGCTGGAAAATTGGGTAGGCATACGGAATTTACTATGCGACGTTTTTAAACGATTATAAAACGGATATGTTCGCTTTATACGTATTTAAATAAGCTTTCGGAAGTAACTACCCAAATGAAAAAGTAAAAAAAATTAAGTAGGTATGAATTTTGATGCATTATTTTGGCTATAGCCATTAATTGGGTGTTATGTGAAGTTTCTTGTGTGTGAATATTTCTTTCTCGGTGCCTTAAGTCGGTAAGAAAAATCACATTTTATATTGCCAAGTGTGTTTCAAGCAGTCTCATAGCTTGTTACACTGCTCAGACTCACTAACAAAACTTCTTATTTTATATAAGTGGGCGTAGTCCATACTTACAGACATTCACATTCCTGTAAGACTTACGCTCTTACGTTCTAAAACTCTACAATGTTCTTTGCGCTTATGATAATAAGATATGATAATAATTGTTCTATCATCATTTATTTTTTATTTTTTTTAAAAAAACAAAACACAGGCAACGGCGCTGCGCTGCTGTTCTAAACTTTATATATTGATCACTTTATTATAATAGGTCTTCTTTTGTTCTTAAGTGTTTAAGTCATAAAATTAAAATTTTTTGAAAATTTGGAATACAAATATAACACACAAATAAGCACGCGCTGATCACTTGTATATAACATAAATGTCGTATAAAGCACTTTATTTCCCCAAAGTTTTGCTTAAGTTAGTATTTTTATTTTAAGGTTTATGTTTGGTGAAAAGCAATTAGTGTCCCATAAGACTTAATGTTGAACAATCGTCGCTGTAAATCGAATACCTCGTAATACAAAAAAGCGCATCTTTTAGGTAATGATGCACTAATATTATTAACAAATTTCCGGAACTAATAAAATATACATTGAAAACCTATGAACGATAATTTCGAAGCTAATAGCATAATTGCCTCGTAGCACAACTTACATTTAAACCAAGTGTTTTGATTCTCCTGAAATCTGGGTTAGAAGGTATTCCATCCTCAGCGACGATATGTACTTATGTTCCGTTTAGCGAAAGGGATTATTAATTAAAAATATATTTGTATTTAATATGAAGCCCCTAACTTTGTATAATATTTAGTTTTGTAATGCTGCTCAGTAATATTAAGTGTACAGCAAATGTGTCACATGCAAATAAAAATAAAAATCAATTTCCCAGTGAAGCCGTAAGACGTAAGTCAACAAATAAAGCCAACCAGATAAGATAACTAAAAAATCGTAGCTTAAAGTTAGCTTTTTAAAGTAATTCAAGTAAATTGAAAAAAAAGATTAACGAAATCCATAAAGAAGTCACGTAGTATTACTTTTCGCTTAAAAGTTTTACTGAATAATGTACTGAATCAGTAACGTAGAGTGCTCTTCGTAGAAGGTACGGCTGATAGCACACCTTCTATAGTTGGATACATTTTAAAGCCTTTCAGAGAAACTGGAAGCCCCAGGCTTGTAGATTAAATTAACGTCTAACAATTGTAAACTTTTTTTTATTAAATCCGCGTGTTCTTAAAATGTACTTTTAAAATTGTTGTGTTTTAACTTTCAGGTCATATACAACTCCTCATCATGGAGAACATGTCTCGCGATGAGGAATTGGCCTTACGCGAATTATTTATACAACCAGAAGCAGCTTATACGTCCGTATCGAAATTAGGAGAAGCTGGATGTGTTCAATTCCGTGATGTAAGTCAAACAAATTTTATTGGAATTCGTAATGATATGGGAAATTTGTATCGTTCTATTTTTATTAATGCACATTTTTTTCAGCTTTTTAATTATATGGTTAAATATTTTACTCAAAGAGCGTTAAAAGTTAAATTTCGTACAAAGGTGCAGAAATTTACAGATGAAAATCTATTGAAAACAAAATGAAATAAATATATCGGGGGAATTTTTGGCTACAGTAGTGGATGTAGTAGTAAGGATATATTTAGAAATAGTGGAAAATCTACTACAATGTAGTAGTGAAAATACTTATATTCGCTGTCATTCATTGTTGTTATATCCGTTTTTAAGTAGGTGTATTATGCCTTCAATATTTTTCGTCTTATTCAGATTTGAGCTCCCAGCTCAGCTTAATTAAACAACAAAAATAGATAATTCCATACGGCAATATCATCAGCAACGACAGAATAGTAAAACGTGCCTTATATGAATGTTGCTAATACATATTTGTAATTGAATGTTGGAGCCAGAAAATTAAAATTTTGTAGACAGACAGACATAAAACAAGTATACTTTATAATATTACATTTCAGAATGGATCAGTTTAATGTGAAAAGTTAAAGACTTAAAACTAGAAACGGAAACAACCAAAAGCAGGAAAAGATTTCGTAGTGCTTGGACAGTTTTTATGTTATACGTTTGGTGTTTTTGTGAAATGTGAAATTTGTATTCCTGAAGGTTGTGCTAACTTGATATTATATACACAGATATAATAAATTCATTTCATATAAATCGAGATTATTCGATTTTCATTCCTGAAGGAACAAACCAAAAAGTGAGTCAACAAAGTGTGAAATGTTTTGCGTTTACTAACTATGAAGTTTATATAATGTGTCGGTGGGTTGGGACCTAACTCCTTATTACGTAAGACTTGTACGTTGACACAATTCAGGATACCGAGATCCAGCAGAATCAATGGAAACTTTCGTGATATAAAATCGAAAGAAAGAAAGCATCGCATTCCTGATAATGCAAAAAGAAATACGCGGCGCAGTGTTTTATATTAGCTTTACCTATATATATATATATATATATATATATGTACATAAAACTCATAAATTTCAATAATTTACATTCAATTATTTTTAAACATTATAATTTATTACTCAAATTAAAAATAAATTTACTAATTTGGCCTCTTTATTCCTGTCCTCTTTAGTCCTACGCTTCGAACGACTCTATCTGGACTTAATCCTCACCCTCAAAAGCGTCGCAACATTGGCACCCCTTTGATAACGCATACGTCCTATAAACTTATTGTAATATAATTTTTCCTCTCAAAAAAATGCATTGATTCACGACTATCAATAAAATCATACGATATGAATCAATTTATAGAAAACTAAACAATTTATAAAAACCATACGAAAAAGGTACAGTACATTGTAATTAATTTTCTATGTCATTGTCTACATATTTTATCAGTGTTCTAACCCCAAATCTCTTTAACTTAAGCTTTAAAACGGGTTTTTCTACATTATCGGTGTGGCAGCATTAAAAATTTGCTTACACTTAGCTATTTCTGGAACCTGATGAGTACATGTTATAATTTCAGCTTTGTAGCTTATATTGAAGGACTAAAACTTGTGTTAAAATAAATATAGTTATGTGTTTTATTATTTCTTTAAATTAAAATGCACATTTCTTTAAGTTCCTTATTTATTTAACTTATCTCTAAGTACATGTATTAACACCTTATAACACTTATAGTCGACTGCCCAACAAGACTAGCAGATTAACTAACTAAACTATACTAAAGGGTGATCCATTTCGAGGTTCCCTACTTTTTTAAAGAAAAAAACACAGAAAATTCAAATTTAATGGAGAATGTTTATTATCATTTGAAAGAACATTCTTTGGCATTTATTTTTTGAAGATTATGTCTATCAAATGTTGGCCGTTGCTACGTCGCAGATGGTCCATCCGTTGATTCCAATTTTCGATCACTCGTTCGAGCATTTCGACTGGTAACTGGCGAATGACACGCGTGATGTTTTCCTCCAAGGCCTGAATCGAAGCGGGTTTGTCGGCATAAGCTTTTGACTTTACATATCCCCACAGAAAAAAGTCTAACAATGTGATATCACACGATCTTGGTGGGTCGATTGGCCAAACGGGTCGATTGTGGGTCGATTGCCCAAAACGTGAAATTATGTGCTCACCGAAATGTTCTCTCAATAAGTCCATTGCGATGTGTGGGAAGTGGCGCCGTCTTGCTGAAACCAAATGTCGCCGAGATCACGAGCTTCAATTTCAGGCATCAAATAGTCGGTTATCATGGCACGATAACGGTCGCCATTGACGGTTACGTTCGCACCGGCATAATTTTTAAAGAAATATGGACCGATTATTCCACCGGCCCACAAACCACACCAAACCGTTGTTTGTTCTGGATGAAGTGGCAGTTCTTCAATCTCTTCAGGTTGCTCTTCGTCCCAAATGCGGCAATTTTGTTTGTTTACATACCCATTGAGCCAGAAATGGGCCTCATCGCTAAACAAAATTTGCCTCGAAAACGTCGGATCTTCTTGGAACTTTTCAAGAGCCCATAGAGCGAAGCGGTGTCGCTTGGGAAGGTCGAGCGGCTTCAGTTGTTGCACAAGCTGTATTTTGTACGCTTTCAATTTAAGATCTTGACGTAAAATGCGCCAAGTCGTTCCATACGTCAGTCCGAGTTGCTGCGAACGGCGCCGAATCGACTCTCTACGGTCGTCGTGTACACTCTCAGCTACGGCCGCTACATTTTCTTCACAGCGTGCTGGACATGGTCTATTCGGTCGAATATTATCCAATAATGAATGCTGGGTCTCAAAATGGGTAATGGTGTTGTGAAAAGTACGCTCAGTAGGCCGATTATGTTGACCATAAGTTGAGCGAAGTGCACGAAACACATTCCTCACAGAACGTGAATTTTCATAATAAAGTTGAACAATTTGTAAACGTTCTTCGCGCGTAAGTCTTTCCATTATGAAATGCCAAACAATACTAAACAAAAATAACATGACAGCATGACACGACTCACACGTGATCTGTCAAAAAAGGCTATTGAAAAAAGTATCTCTACTTCGATCACTCGTTACGATATAAGCTTACGATAAAATCACGATCTCTCCAACATTATCTTTGCAGGGAGATAATGTTAGAGAGAGAAATTTAATAGAGTCTGATTATTTGGCACGCTTGATGTTTGCTCTGCAAACGACAAGTGTGGTGAAAAATTAGCATCTGGCTTAACAAGAGAAGGTTACGCACTTAGGGTTACATAATGTTATAACTCAATATGTGACAATATACACTTAGGATAGGGTAAACAAATAAGTGTGTGAAATGTAACAAAACTTTTGTTTGTGAAGATGAAAGAAAGTATCCAGTAGGATTCTTCCATTCCAACATTCATGTACCTAACTGACTATCTTTTAAATTCAAAATACTAGCAATACGGTATTGTACTTATTTATTTGTATTTATTTGACCGTTTACGGTAAAATTTCTTATTTTAAAGTCTTGAAGACATTCCTTTGTTATTTTTTGAGGTTCTCTTCAAGTATTAAGGACCTCTTTGGAAAATGTTATTAAAAACAGTACAATAATCCCATTTAAAACGAGCATATATACCATAACCATAAATGTCAAATTAAAAAATTAAGAGCGAAATCTGGAATACATAAACATACATATCGGAAGAAAACCAAATACCTAATCCATTTATGATCCATATTGTAATTGTCTGTCAAATTTTCAAGCACCTTGTGTTCGCCAAGTAAGTGCTCATTGTCTTACATAAAACCATAGAAGCTAAAATGTATGTTCAAATTTTTCATCTAAAAATATTTTAAATGATCAATTATCAATAATCAAATTACATTTCCGTCTTGGTGTTCGAAACTTCCGCTGTCTTTAAACGTTGGTCCTAAGGACAATTACGAAAGTTGGTGATAAATAGACTGCTAGCTTGTACATTTTGGGCACTTAATGTAACATGAGAAATAAATTGTTTTATATGTGTATAAGATATTTAAAATACATAAAAAAAGTACATATAAGGAAAGCCTGTTATACATAAAATGTCACTCGGCTAAGAGTATCCACAAAAATAATAAGGTTAGCATAACACATACCTATATACAAAAAAATCCGTTATAATAAGTACCATTTCTGTAGGTATTCCCCCCATTTTCATTCATTAGCTTTAGTTTTTGAGATATTGCATATCACATACATATTTCTATAGAAAAATACTTACCAGAGTGAATAAAACTAAATTTATTTTTGAAAATTTCGTAGCAGTAATCTGCCATCGTATGCATGTAGATAGAATCTACCGTACACGGCACAATTAATGTCTCTGCCGACGAGCTAGCAATAACAGAATCCGAAATGGGATCATGACACGGCACTTCAGTCGATCAAACCACCATTTTTCTCTATTAGAAAACGGATGGAATACAAAATCAGAATGAAAGCTAATAACAGGTGGACATCTACAAAAACCTGTGAAATATTACAGATACTATGGCAAGAATATAATAATAACGAAACTAATTAGCTTTTACACCGCTGTTTTGTGGTGCTGACCATAGCTTTCTAAGAAAGCTCAAGATGAAATTAAATCTCAATGACGAAGTTATAGAGATTGCCACTAAGAAGAGTTCAAGGAAGACCCACCTCACTACCAATGGCCCTTTTACTTTCACATAAGGAACAGAAAAAAAGCCATGTGAAGTGGTGCACCTTACCACTTTCGTCGAACTTGCCGTTCGGAATCGGCAGTAAACCGCAGGACCTTTGTAGTCCTCTGTGAAAATATATCTTCGCACGCACAATGGTTGGAAAAGCTAGGCTTTGTTCAGCAAGAAAGTCCTCGGCGCCAAAAATCATGTTTTGAGTTAAGAACATAACTATTTGTCTGCGCCTTCAGATATTAAAAGTTGTGTCTAAAAGTCACACATCAAAAAAGAAAATAGACACATATCCGAAAATCTCATGTTTGTTAATCAAAACGTCCTAAGTGCCAATTGTTAAGCAAAAAAGTCCTATATCCCACGAAGTTGTATGAATATTGGACTATTTTGCTTAACTTTCCCGATGTAAGATAAGAATAAGATGATACATGTTCGTAAGATATTTTTTGGAAACTCTTTATCAATTGTGTGTTTTGGTGTTCGTATAGTTATGCATCCGTATGTATGCAATTCTGTGTCATTTCATGTAAAACAAGAAAGGTTAATTCAGTTTATCCTTTAAGATAACAGTTAGGCGATCTACCTTTCAATTATATAGTGTCCACTACAATTAATTATTGCATAATCAAGCACGAAAACCCTTCATCACAAAAAATTTGTGTTGATATAGCACTTTTTTGCTTAACATTTCCGAATTTTTCTTCGTTGAAGATGTGTCGGCCTGCGTTTCTACATGACAAGGATACACAAAATATCATTCTGTGCTCATATTCCTATTAGAAGAATCAGGGAGAGGCTAAAATAAGATCTTTATCAATTATGTGTTTTGTGCAATTCTGTATGCGTTCAAGTTAAACATATTTCAAATTTCCTTTCGGGATAGTCACTTCATTCTCCTTGCTGGAACTGCAAATATATGAAAAAGTGAAATTCTTGCTTAACACGTTAGCATATTGGCCCGTTTTTGCCTCATATTTATTAAAAAGATCTCAATGCAGTAAAAAGTCATAAGCGTAGTTTAACGACTTTTAAGTTAATTCATTTTTATTCAATTTACTGAAAAGGTACTGTTTCTCATGTATTTTGTCATTTAAATAAATAAACAACAACAAAATATGCTACCCTCTTTGCATTGTTACCATCCAACTCTGCTCCTGCTGACGCTGAGTAGCTGTCTCAACATGTTGCTCACTTTTCCCTTTTCGTGAAATTCAAATTTCTCACTCTTCTGTTAAAATTAGAATTATTTAAAAATTCAAAATGTTAATTTGCTCGGTAAATTAAATGGTTGGTTTACAAGGCTATGCATGCAATTTTTGCACGAGATTAGAGAGATCACAGATCAGACAGTCTGCATTCAGCTGCTACCACACAAATTAACATTACCGACCAAAATACGTGTCACTCATATTTGCATGTTTGGTAGTGCTGTCCCTTCCTTGCAGTATACTTTTTAGTATTGTGCATCCTACTTACTCTCCTGCGTGGTAGGTTTGTGTGACCATGTAAAACCAACCATTATTAGGATTTAAAACGCCGACAAAAAAAAAACCTCTTTTTCAATTGATTTAACTCACAACGTAAAAAGCATATGTTATGTTGCAACAAAACGTAGAGTGTTTATAGGCGCACAGACGTTTAAAACTCTTTATACCCTATCCTAAGGGTATATTAATTTTGACACATAGTTTGTAACACCCCTTAATATTCGTCGTAGACCCATAAAAGTATATATATTTATGATCAGGACCAAATCCTAAGACTATTTAGCAATGTCCGTCCGTCCGTCCGTCCGTCCGTATCAACTTTTGAGGCCTTTAAAGTTATGCTAGGAAGCTGAAATTTGGAGCATATACTCCCTAGGGTCCCGAAATGGTAAAGTGTTAAAAGTTGTTAAATCCGCCCACTGCCACGCCCACAATTTAGAAAAAACCGTTTTAAGGCTTAAGTTAGAGAGATAAAGTTTTAAAACCTTCACAAGATATATAGGTACTGCCTACCTTTATAAATTTGTCATATAAAGTTTTTTGCCACGCCTACTTTTTGTGGGCGTTTTTCACTAAAATGCTGTTTTCTTTGAAAATTTTCATAGAAATCGAAAAAAAATGTTTAACAATATATTTAGCCAATATTTTTTCCAATATATCGTCCATACAAAGTTTTTGGCCACGCCCACTTTTTGGGGGCGTTTTTTCCAAAAAATATTTTTTTTTCTATAAATTTTATAGAATGAAATAAAATGCTATCTATCATCTTCCTTATGAATTTTTTCTTTGGGGTACATAGGGATAAGGATAGGGTATCATACTGTTCGCACCAAGCGGACTGTAGCCTTTCCTTATGTTTTTTTCTTGTGATTCCATTTCTTATTTATAAACGCAATACATAACGTTGAATGATATAGAGTTTTTTAGATGGGTTCTTTAAAATGAATGTTTCCTCGGAGTTCTAATTCGTACTATGTAAACGTATTAGAATCATATTAATAGAACCCATTGCAACACATTCTCAAATCTCCATCCACTTTGAAAACTCAACTTAAATCTACTTTGCTTTACGTGAACCTAGGACCCCTTGCTTAGTAGGCCTACGCACTAACCGGCTTAGCGGCTGCACCCACAATATAATAATCCGAATTACACCTGTGTGAAGGAGAATACAAATTACAGAAACTCCATTTCAGAAAAAGATTTCAAGGTTTTATCAACCTTATCTACCAAATGTAATAAATACATATCAAATATATCAATATTGAAGTGCTTTCTAAAAAGAACCATCAGGCAAACAGAAGTAAAAAACCAAAGAAAAGGCTACAGTCCGCTTGGGGCGAACAGTATGATACCCTATCCATATCCCTACATGCCTCAAAGAAAAAAGCATTAATAAGATTATGGATAGCATTTTATTTCATTCAATTAAATTTAAAAAAAATATATTTTTTGAAAAAACGCCCCCAAAAAGTGGGCGTGGCAAAAAACTTTATATGGGCGATATGTTGGCTAAATATGTTGTTCAACATTTTTTTCGCTTTCTATGAAAATTTTCGAAGAAAACAGCATTTTAGTGAAAAACGCCCACAAAAAGTAGGCGTGGCAAAAAACTGTATACGACAAACTTAAGGGCAGTTGCCTACATATCTTCTAAGGGTTATAACGCTCTATCTCTCTAAGTTTAGCTTTAAAACGGTTTTTTCTAAATTGTGGGCGTGGCAGTGGGCGTATTAACAAAATGTTTACATTTAACCATTTTGGAGCCCTAGGGAGTATGTGGTCCAAATTTCAGCTTCCTAGATTAATTTTAAAGGCCTGAAAATTGCGTACAGTCGGACGGACGGACATTGCTAAATAGTCTTAGGATTTAGTCCTGATCGTAATTATATATCCTTTTATGGGTCTACGAGGTATATTAAGGGGTGTTACAAACTTAACTAAACTACCTAACCTTAGGATAGGGTATACAAATTGAAGGTTCGTGTGCGCCTAACATCACGATACATTTAATTGCGGATTTTGCTGTGCCGATATAAACTCTATAAGCTAAGGTATTCCCTCGGCTACAACTTTTCAACCACTTAAGACCACTCGCAATGAAAGAAATATGGAATTTGAAATTCATACAGGAGAATCGATTGGTACCATTAATTCAATTTCGAATTTTGACATAAGTCGACTTACGCTGGTTTTCCTTGTCGCCACACATCAAAAAATTCCCACAAAAAACTTAGCTTTTGCTTTTTTCCCGCGAAATGCTTTTTTAGCATCGAAATAACTTAACAACACTGATCAGCAAGAATCAGTGTAACCAAATCACGTAGTTTTATAGTTTTATATTAATTTGAAGAAAAAAAAGAGACATTTTGTATTGTGAATGAAAGGATATTTAGCGAAATTGTGCTATGAATTTCGTATTGTCATTATAACAATACAACACAAACATATGTTCATAAATGCCATACATTCATTATGTAATTAAAGCAAAATGTGATATAGATACATACGTATGTGCTGTACCATATGACATAAAACCAATTCCGAGGATAACATACAACAAATTGTTCAATTATCATAGACGTCATGAATTGGCATTTCGGAACCCACATAAATTGGAAGCACCTGCAGAAGAAGAAGCATTTAATTCTTCTAAAGCCTTACACTTAACTTAAGGGTAAATACGCTTTATGTTTATGGTTAATGCTGTAAAGTTTAAGAAATCGGTGTTTTCTAAAGCAGAAAACTGTTATATTCAGTTGTCTATAAGTTAGTATTCCAATTTTTTTTTTGCAAAGAACTGTGAAATGATTTACAGCCAAACGTTAAGCAACAAAATGAAAGAATACTACGAAGTTGATAAGGTATACAAATGGTTCATACGCAACTTCCTCGCAGTTTAGATACGTGTTTGAATCGCATCATAAACATTTCAGATATATAAATGTTAAATAAAATTGGTGGCAATAATACACAAGGGTAAACGTTTTTCCTCAAGTTGAATCTATTGGGTACATAAACAAAAAAGCGTTATTCCACTGAAAACAATTTTTGCAGATCGTTAACACCAAAAAATAATTTTTCTTAGGAAGTCGAATATTTTTGTGCTCTCTGGTGTCTTTCTTTATGGTCTTTGCTTTTCCAACGCAAATACCAAATGAAGATTTCTGTCAAAATTGATATGGTTTGAAATGAAACGTTCTTGTCCACACTAAATGTTCAACTGGAAAGTGAATTTTCCGTGGATTCTTGGTGCAATTTCTTGTCTTTCTGACTCACATAAAATCTACAAACCTGTCTCTTTGTTTTTAATAATAACGCAAATTTCTTCTATTCTGCGATACCGGGGTTATCCTAGAGAACTGATATTTTAAGATAATTTTAAATTAATAAGATTGTTGTATGAATAAAACACAACTTTATTTTCAAAATCGCATAATGCAAATTTTTGCACTTGTTATTTTAAATGTGATATCTTTTAAATCTATTTGTTGCTTATAGGGTGTTATTCTAAAGTGCCGTATTTTAATAAAAATGGCTGCGTGTTAATTTCACGCCCAGCCCGGTTGAAGTAAAACTATTTTGACAATGAGGAAAATACAAAGATTGAATTAAATAAAAGAGACATGTTAGAAATAATCATAGTGTGTTGTTAACTAACTGCCCTGTCACACGTTGTTTTTCCTTCCCAGTGGGTGGCAACATGAGGTTTATTTTTGCATTTAGGGTCTCATAATGAATAAACTTAGCCAGTGCGCCCCTTCCTCCATATAATAATAAAAGCCAGGCCAATTTTCTGTCCTCTGTCCGATCAAAAATTACTCAGGCACTGTAAGGCTACCAAGCTGAAATTTGAAATATAGGAAAATCATTACTTAAAAAGGTTCATTGAAAAAACGCCCAAAACCAAATCGTCAAAATAAACAAAAAATGTCAGTGGATTACTTTTGATGCGGATGGATTACTCAAAATATAATTATAACACGAGAACCATAATAGCTGTGACATAAATCCAAGTTACACATAAAATATGGCCCCATCTAGATTGGAGTATATGATAGCTGATAGATGTTTCAGTACTCCAACCGTAATTATAATACCGAATCAAAAAGGGTAAAATCAGTTTCTTATAAGAGTTTTAAATTATGTTTCTGAATTAAAAGATTTCTTGTAGATGGGGCATAAGGGTTTTGTGTTCAGCACTCGATGCAGAATTCTGAAAGAAACAGTATAACAGCAATTAATGCGTTTGTAATTCTGTCCAAAAATGATATAAGTCACCTTATATCCTACCCAAAATAAAAATTATAATGGAATTTAAGAGTAAGACCCGTTTTTGAAAAATTTGTTGCATTTTTAACCACTCTTAAAATTTGCTGAACCATTTTGGCATGCAACAGAATTTTTTTAATTTTCAATATATTTTTAACACAATAACTAGAGTTCGATCGAATGCTAATTTTTTGGTCGAATCAGAACTTATAATCTCAAGGAACCTAAAACAAATCTTCAGTTATATTAATTTTATCTGTGGATAATTTATCTTTTATTAACTTATTTAACTAAGAAACAAAAACAGGTGCAACAGAAACGAAACAAAACTGAAATGACTTGCTTGAAATCTCCTAACAAAAAATTCTCGGAAAAATTATTGCTAAATTAAAAGTTTGGCTTCGGCCATTTCCGCCGAAGCCGAATGTCGAATTATCGGTCAGACTTATATAATAAAAATAATAAATAATATAATATATGTTATATATATATATAATATATATATACAAAATAATATGTAATAATAAATAGTATATATATAATAATATATAATATATATATATATTATATACATACAATATTATTATATGTTATATTAAAAATTGCAATAACTTTTTTGTTAGTATAATAATTCAAAATATGTACGGGAAAGTACAAACAGTTAATTTATTATTTAAATATTTTTAGTTTTACAATACACATAATATTATAAATTTTACTTTGGTCTGGTCACGTTGGCAAGAACACGATTAGGAGCGATGAAGGCAAGACAGCTAGCGGTGTCGCGTACTGTAGTCGGTGGTTGATTTTCACACGCCGCAAAAAAAAAACCTCAATCGATCGACAAGAACGTTGATGATGAGTAGAGTAGTCTCATTACACTAGTAGTATAGTGACAGCACGTGCTTAAGACAGTCGGCACCGGTTGTTCTATTCTTTAAGTGTTGAGTTGAGCGGTCGCTGTACTTCAATACCGTGGCTTTTGAAACAATTGAAAAGTTTTGATTATTACAATTGTGTGGCCTGGTTTCATGTGATTTGTGCCCTAAATGATCTTTTAAAAGTGCGTGTACTCTTCAAGTGTAAGTCTTTTAGTGTTTTAATTCTTTGGTGTCCGCGTTAAACTGACAGTAAAAATGGAATTAACAGATGTCTCTACTACCAGTCCTGTGAGTAAAGTCATTCAATTTAAATTAATTATTTTCGTCATTTAAATTGTATTTAGAAAAAAAACAATCGTTGAGTGAAAATTGAAAGGCGACTATAAATAGGTCCATACGGAAATGCATTTCTTTATCTTTGTCAAGAACGAAATAAATTACATACCTACCTACCTAAATGATTTCACTGCCAAATGAAATTATTTTCATGAATTAGTGCAGACAGGTTAACAGATTAATATATAAAAATAATTGTGAACAGTTAATTATACAAATTATTTTTTCTACTTTTTAAAATCTTAATACTTAGCTTTTTTTATCTCAGAAATGTTTGCCAGTATCTTTTTTTAATTTTATATTGCTTTACCTAAATTGCGATTATGATATTTATCTTAACCAATAAAAAATTAAAATTTTAACAGCCCTAATAGTATGTTGTTATGTTTGTTTATCTCAGCGTAGTGAATTTGGTAATTTTTGGTTTATTTACACGCCTGGCAGCTTTTATATAACATTTGAGTAGAAAGCGTACAGCCTATTTGTAGATACTACTTTTCAATTTTAAATATTAAGGAGTCAAAACGAATAATTGTCATTAAGTGGATTATTAAAAGAACACATATTCAATTCGAATTCTCAAGAAACAACATAAAAAATATATATAAACGAACAAGTGTACATTTTGTAAGAGTCACGTGTAAAAGAAGAATTTATACACAGAACCCTCACCTTACTTATGTCCACTTGTATGCGGATAGAGTTAGCACAGATTTGGAAAATCAAAAGAAGTACATTTCTCGTTAACCTTTTTAAATCTCATATTGAGTTTGAGGAATGACATTACTACTATAGAGAAGTCCAAGCGTCTATCTGGCCGGAAGCCGTATGACGAAACGGTTCGACAGATTTGCTTCAAAGCTATTATATTTTGGTTTGGCTTATCGTTTTAAAAACTGGTACAGGCCATACATTTTTTTATATCACTTATTCTTAAGCTTTTGCTCTACCTTTAAAGTAGGTGCAGTATATATTGTAAGTTGGAGCAACTTCATAAAAAGTGATGTAAATTGGAATATTCAACACTTTGAGGTACATATTTCGCTCGTACAGTTTATTAAACCTCATTGATCAGATCAGTTAAAATTAATTGTTGCATAATTAATAAATAAGGAGTATTCACACTTAATTAAACAGGACAAATGAAAACCCCTTATCCTGTAGCCATGTTATTTAACTCCCGTATCACAAAATGTTCGCTAGTCGAACGCTAGTATTTTTATTCAATTCATAGCGTTTTATTGAGAAAATTCGTACGCAAATTTGCCAAAACATTTTTCCTATCTTATATTTGTATGTATTTAATTCAAAAAAAAAAAATAATTCTTAACAAATTTAAAAAAAAATATTCAAAGGTAAGCGAAATATGCCTTATTAAAGATATGATTAAGAATTTTTGACACAATTCTACAGGATAAAGTGTAAGGATCTAAGATTTTCTTGATAAAATATAATCGAAATTGGAATGAAATAATATTTATACTCCAATCTGATGCGAAATTAGACATTTTCTTACAACCATTCCAGGTCAACTTGATTGGCAGGAATGAATGAACGTAAAATCACTTATTACTTGCAGCTGAGAAGCTGTAAAAAGCTTGCATTATACCTCTTTTACGGTTGTCAAATAAAAATTACCTACTTGATTATTTTACGTTTGTTCTATTGTGAACGTTAGACTTTCATTGAATTTTTTGACGATTACATTTTCGTAATTGACAAAATGTATGCGGGCCAAACGTTCACAATAGCACCAATCAACTATAAATTTCTTATTAAAAATATTGCTACCGTAATAGGGGTGATTATATATATTGAAAGTTAATGAGCCCATGTCAAACGGATGAAATTCTTTTTATCAGGTTCTGAAAAAAACTATTGAAGAGTTTTTCTGTTTAAAAATTTGGTTTAATTTAAATTTGCCATAATTATACCGGCTCTTAAACCCAACAGTTTTTAATACATAAGGTGCTAATATACACGAAAATGATTGAATAGTTGAAGAATTGCATTATTTGTAATATAAAAAAGTCATCCAGTTACAGCCTCCAAGAACACACCTGTCAGCTTAATATAAAGATACAAACATGTCTAATATAGGAGTCTGACAGCCGGTATTGATAGCATGGTTTCTACAGCGTGCAATACTAATTGCAAAGCAAGATAATATAAATCTCCAAACTGTTTATTGTATAACAAGTTCTTATTGATCGCAACAGGATTTTTTTTTAATATTGCTGACGTTTCATAGCTTAGGTATTACATTGTTTTTTAGAAAAAAATAAAAATAAATATTAGGCGTAAACGGCCTATACAGGACCCAAAGCCCAGCTTCTCCAATCGCTGTGTGTGCGAAGATATAGTTTTTGACACTAATGGAAGGGACCTACAGCGTAATGCCAATTAATTTTTGAGAAGATTATATATATTATATTATTATATATTACATTACGCATGACAGTTCTTTCTTTTGGATGTTTGTAGACGTTATAGGTAGGGAAGATTTTAATCAGCGACCTCTCGCTTTGTGGTCCAATGCACTTTTTAACTTTTTCCTATACATTAGTATACCAAAGACAAAGTTATTGCGATTGTGCGGAAATTTCGAACTCAAACTGAGTATGAGCAATGATTTTACGAAAATAACTTAGCACTAAATGGTTTCAAGGATTTTTGTCTTTTTTAATAAAATTTTTCAAAACCTAAAAAGGAGTTTAAATAAAATTGGTATCTATGTGATCAAATGTTGCAATTATTTTTGATCCAATTTAAAAATGCACATCATGTAGCGAGAAAGTTTCGTATGACGCAGCCGTGCTCTTTATTTTATTAGTTTTTAATGCTTTTTATTGGTATAGGTCATTAAATCTTATATGCTAGACAAAAATACTTAAAACTACCTTAACTAACTTAAGTATGTTATTAAAGTTTTAACTTACTAGGACTATGCGGACACTCTAAGCTAAACTGAATTTTATGAAGATTGTCTTTCGACTTAACCTTCTGACATTTTAGTATCTAAAATTAAATAATAATAACTCCTACGATTAAACTAAGAAAATTTATTGGTCCAACGCACTTATCCACTATGCAATAACACCCACGTTCGTTTGTTGTGTTTTTTAGACTTCTTTTAAAATTTACCGTTTAAAAGCTATTTGGGTTCAGGTCGTCACAATATACAATGCCTTACGAAAGGAATTTTTTGTTGAATAATAAAAAACACTATAAATATGGGCAAATAATAACTTAAGAAAAAATTGACACGTCATTTTGCACACAGATTTATATGTTTCACTAGTATAATAATACATAATATAATATTCTTTTAAAGGCAAAATATTTCATTTTTCAGGCAACTTTTTCAAGTGGTGCGATAACCAAGGAATAGCATTTAATTTGTATAGATTTTATATAAGATTAAATATATATTAACGTTGTAGCAAACATTTTGAAAAATCACATTTATTTCTATTGTTATTAAAAATATTTTATAAAATAGGAAATTGATTTTGTTGATGTTATGTCAAAAAGACATTTCGATACTAAAAACGCGATTAGCTTATGCAACCTTTACTAAACTCTATTTATTTTTATAAATAATAATTTTGCGTTTAAATGCATCTTAAAAGGTACTTTAAGGAATCCCTGCAACACAATTATGAATAGAGCCGAAAGAGTATAAGAGTTTGAGAGTTTACCAACCTCCCTCAGTACTTATCTACAACGTTCCTGCTCTGACACAAACTGCCCACTTTAAGTTGCGTTTTTATTGACGACTACCACATCTTAATGGATTGGAAATTTTAATAAGTTTAATTGATTTGAATTTACTGCAATCGCTATGCCACAACAATGTGCATTTATGGTTTATTGTCATGTTTCAGCATTAATTGGGAAACGTTTTTCCAACTTCTATTAAAAACGTATAATGGTCTACATGTGGATCTAACATTAGGACGGTATCAGATGGTCTGTAATAGATTCGATTTTAATCGAATAGTGTATATACTTCACAGCTTGGTTACATCAACCATAATTTAATATGATGAATGAATTACGATCACGATTTTATATATATTTATATATAATATTATATCTTCAGTAAAGCTTGATGTGTGCACTAAGTAGATAAGCTTGTACATATGTATCCCATAAAAAGTTAGGGAATTTAATTAGGCTTACGTCGTAACTAATTTGCATGAAGTCACTGGCGAACCAATTAGATAAAATATTTAGGTATTATTAATCTTTAAATTAAATTGGAACTAAAATAACCATTTTCCTTCGATTATAAAAAATGTTTCTTTTTTCGATTCTAATGAAATAAATTTGTTCAGATTCATTTGCTTGGTCTTTCTTTTGCAATTCGTCAGTTATTTTCATATACATATATAAATGTATATTTATTTTTTTCCTAGTGGTTAAATTTTTAGAATAGGAAGCGCCACCGGTTGAAACTTTTTATTTCGAGAGGAATACACAAACCATTATGCGTGTTAATTTGTATATATGAAACTTGTTTCCAATTCTTACAGATAATTTCCAGGACATGTCCAAGTGAAGAATGACTTCGGGGATTCACTCCTATTTAAAACGAAGCAAATACTGCGACACTGCGTACCCATTTTTTTTAAATTAAACAAACGAATTGATACTAATTGAAAACATTTGACACTGTTTATAATCACAAATTATGTGAAACGCACTTACATATATAGAACCGCCTGCTGTTTTCTGTTGGTTTTTGGTCGCATGTCAAGCTGATCTTGGCTAATTTAAGATTGATTACCATCATAAGCCTGACAAAGTATGGAAATACAACATCCCAACCAAGTCATAATAATTATTTAATTAGTTTTAGCTGCTGGAATTAGTCTCACATATATTAACTCAACATCCTCTATATAATAATACCCTAGTTAATTTTCTATCCTCTGTACTGAGTTTCTGTCCGACCCAAAATTAATCAGAAACTGTAAGGCCTACGAAGCTGAAAATTGGAATATGGGTTTATCACGCCCAAAGTTTCAAGGCTGAGGCTACATATACGTTTTTTAGGTATAGTTATTAGTTTACAGCGGTACCTGGATTGGAGAATTGATTACTCAAGAATTTTTATAGTTCTGACATAAATCGAAGTAACGCATAGAATAAAGCGCCAGCTAGATTGGAGTAGATTATAGTTAATATATAATTCAGCACTCCAAACGTAATTATAATAAAGAATTGAGGCTAAATGTATGCGCGAGTAAAGGCGCCTGAAAAGCGGCACGACATTATTGATTCCAGTTATAAAGAAAGTGCGGTATTTTATAATAGGTTGGAGATTAATAAAAAATTGCTATAGGGAATTAGTGGGAAATCAGCGGTGAAAACGTACTGTTACATGGGGTAACAGTTCGGCTTACTTCTGTTGGTTTTTATTTGCCAAATTATTGCCATATATAGAAATAATTGCAAAATGTAGTGCAGATTCGAGAATGTTTTGTTTCTGGAAAATTCGAGATGGTTACACCACTGCCAAACAAAACTTGTAATGCCAGAGTAGAAACGAAAAACATGGTTTTATATAAAATTTGAAATTCAGCCAAAATCCCGTATAATGACATTGCCTATAGGGACCATGTTCGTAGGTCTAATATCGATATAAATAAAGTTTCCCACGCAATATCTGCATTTTCGATGCATTTGTCATTGTAATATTTGATTTGTTAGCCGTTAATATTAAGTTCGATAGTAAAACTCAGAGATGTGCTAAATCGTTATTTTGCACAGGTATAACTGCGACTGTGAGTTTTGACTTAGTAATACGTTTACCCGTGACTCTGAGTTGCAATTTAATATCAAATAAAATATATTAGTTATGTAGCGACCGATCCCCCTTTCTCCGATACAATTTTTCTGAACGTTCCGCTATACTTGTTTGTAATGCCCCAAGACGTCTTAACTTTTTACAACTACAATTTTAAAGAATGTTGCTATTTTATTCACAGCTTATTTTCTTATTATCATAATTTACATCACGGATATCCGCTTAATTACAATTGCACCAAAGACCAAATGTAAAATATTTTGTAAGGCTCCAATGACAACACGGTAAAAAATCATTGCAATCATATATTGTCCGTTGATTCTATGGAAATTTTGATGAAATGTCCTTTTTGAAGCTCCAATGACCTTTTTAGGGATCTGAGTATATTTTCAAGGATTCTGAGGATATTTTTCAAGGATCCAAACCTTTGTTACAAAATCAATGCAACCGAAAATAGTCGGGTGATTAGATAAAAATAAATAAATCTTATTTTTAAACAATGCTCAAACTTTAGTTTGCTTAATTCGCTGTCAAACAGTGCGATATACAATGATAAAATTTTCAGAGATTTTAAAGCTAAGAACCCTAAAGACATATTCATGATTTTATGTAACCACCCTTAAAAGGGTAATGTTATCGTTTAAGAAAGAATATACTCAAACACCTATTAAATAACTATATCATTAGTCAAATTGATTTTAAATAACAAATAAGTTATCGCGTTTTGCAAAATCTAAAAACTATTTTCTAAGCGCAGCTAGATTATTGCGGGTGGGTGAAGTGGCTTGGTGGTTAGGTTGTTGAAGAAGCTAAGTTTTGGGTTCTGCATGGGCGGTTTACGCCTAGTATTTATTAAATTTTAGCTAGATTATTCATATTTGACAGCTCATGTGTGCACCTTTATCAATTAGTAAATGTGGTCCTCCCGGCGAACCCCACAGGCGGACCAGTAGGAATGCAAGCGCTCGGGCATCCGCGATGGCTTGGTCTTTAAAACGGAGGTTCGGTCTTCCTTGTCGTCTCGAACCTGGGGCTGGGATTCGAAGATCCTCTTGGCTGAAGCGTTGTTGTCCATTCGCTCGATGTGGCCCAGCCAATGTAGTCGACGAGTTTTAGCTTTTCGGACTACATCCACATCTTGGTACAGGATTTTCGTCGAAGGATTTTTCTTTCAAAGGATCCCAGTATTAACTCTCCTTTCCTGCTTATCGTCCAGCACTCGGGGCCGTAAAGCAGAACTGGCAGGATAAGGGTTCTGTAGAGCATGCACTTTGTCCTTCGAGTTAGGAGTTTTGAGCCCATTTGTTTTGCAAACCGAAGTAGCAGCGGTTTCCTAGGGTAATTATTCAACGGATCTCCACTAAGATGTCATTTGTGGAGTTGATGTTTACCCCGAGGTAGATGAACTCCTTAAATACCTCGAAGTTGCTGCTATCAATAGAGATATTTTGTCCTAGTCAGTGGACAGATGATCCTTTGTTTGTTGACAGCATATATTTAGTCTTGTCCTCATTCACTTCAAGCCCAACTAGTTTCGCCTGTTCTTCAATAGCCGTGAAAGTCTCTATCACGACAAGCTGGGATCGACCGATGATATCTATATCGTCCGCATACCCCATCATTTGGACTGATCTGTTCAATATAGTGCCTTCCGTGTTGACACCTGCCGTTGCAGAAAGGTTTGAGTCGTTCACACAGTACGTTGGATAGGATCTTATATGCGACATTAAGCAGGGATATCGATAGTTCTTGCAAGACATAGGATCGCCTTTCTTGTAGATGGGACATATGGAGCTGATGGTCCAGTCATCGGGCATGCTTCCTCCACCCAAACTTGGTTGATGATTTGGTGCATGCGCCCTACCATAACATCACCTCCGTATTTGAAAAGCTCTGCAGGTAGACCATCAGAGCCGACGGCCTTGTAGTTCTTTAGCTTTTTTATAGCTAAACCAACCTCTTCTATACTGGGCGGAGGGACTGGTTCTTCATTGACTGGACGCGGGTTCTCTTCTTGCCCCATCACTCTCTCTACATTTTGTCCGTTAATCAGCTGCTGGAAATGCTGCTTAAATACATCTACTATTTCCTGCGCATCGGTGACTAGGTTTCCATTGCTGTTACGAAGAGCCTGTGTTCCGGTCTTAAAGCCAGCAGCCAGTTGCTTGGCTTTCTTATAGAACTTCCGGATGTTGTTTCGGTCGCGCGACTCTTCGATCTCCGTGAGCTGGGAGACTGCGTGCTCTCTTTTCTTTCTACACAGGATCTTCTTCTTCTACCGGCTCCTGGCTCGGTACTCATCCCTTGCTGCCCTTGTTTTCCTCTGCAGCGTTCTAATGTGTGCATCTTCTGTCACCTTTTTCCGGTATACGCATACATCATAATACCACGGGCTTTTTATCTGGGGTGGCTGGTATCCTAGGGTGGTTTCGGCTACCTCCTTGATGATGTCGCGATACTGAGACCACTGGTTGTTGGCGTCTGTGCTGTGAATGCACGGTGGGGAGTTTCTCACTCAGGCGCTCTTTGTAGGCTCTGGCGACTCCAGATGTACTAAGGCGTCCAACGTCAAATTTCTTCTTTTGGGCAGTTCGCAGCTTCTTCTCGTTGGACAGTCGAGCTCTGAATCTAGCTGCAACGAGAAAATGGTCTGAGTCGACGTTTGCCGCTCGGTAAGTGTGCACGTTCAAGATGTTGGATGCGTGCCTCGCATCGATTAGCACATGGTCGATTTGGTTGGCGGTTCGATATTGGAGAGCGCCAGGTTGCTGTGTGGATCCTTAGTCGCGGAAACCTGTTGCTACTTATCACCGTATTACAAGCTGCAAAGTCAATTAGTCGGTAGCCGTTGTCTGTTTCGTGGAGGCTGTGCTTACCAACTAATCCGCCGAAGATGTTTTCCTCGCCGACTTTAGCATTGAAGTTCCCGAGTACAATTTTGACATCGTACTCCGGACAGGCTCCTTAGGCTCCGTCCAAGAGGTCATAGAATTTCTCCTTGATAGGGTCCCCAGCCTCGTCGGTAGGGGCGTGTGCACATATTAGGCTAATGTTTTGGAATGTTGCTCTGATGCGGATCACAGCCAGGCGATCACTTATCGGCTTGAAGTCCATTACTTTGCACGAATTACTTCCCACGACGAATCCGCATCCTAACATGTGCAATCTTTAGTTATAACTGTAATATATGTCCCAATTTTGTCTTTTCATAGTACCTGATCCTATCCGTCGTATCTCCTGGATCGCGGTAATGTCGGCCTTGTACCGCGAGAGGACAGACTCAAGTTTTTGAGTAGCACCTGGAGTGTAGAGTGTCCGCACATCCCAGGTACACACTCGCATGTCCGTTAACGTTCCGGGTCTATTTTGCCTTTGAGGTTCATTTATATCCGAGGCTGCCATAGTCTCTCCCATAACTAAATGTTTTTGACGTGGTCGGGAAGTTACCCCGACCTCTAACCGAGTGAGAGGTTTATGATCTCTCTAAACCTGATCATAATCTCGTCGTTAAATGGAGAGAAGAAATGTGATCCTCCCTTTTTTCGTCGTTGTTAAAATATTTATTTTCTATAGCTAACCCTTCTCCATATGAAGCATGCTAATACGAATACCAAACCAAACCAACACATAGATATATAATTCCTCAACTCAAAATAACTCAAATTACATCCATACAAAATAAACAGTATGTGTACTCGAACATCGACTCGCTCACGATTTGCTGACGTAATAACTTTTTATACAGTACTTGGGTTTACTTCTTGACTGTGATTCTTGAATGGTTTTAGTTTATGAATTTTTTTTTAAAAAATAAATCGACTTCAGTGAAAAAATATAAATCGCGCTTTAGCCACTCACAGTTTATTTGAAAGTCTGTAACATGTAGTGACGTTGACTTTTCACTTACAGGTATAAAATCACAGGAATTGATGTTTTCTTCATCTCTTACAACAAATTTCTATTAACAGATTATCACGGGCTAAGCCGAGCATAAAGTAAAATAATAAATCTTCATAAATTTCAAGTTGTATTTCATGTGGTCACAGATTTTCAGTATATGTACGCAAATTTGGTATGTATACAAATTTGTTTTGATTGTCAAGTAATTAGATCGATACTGATAAAAATATATAACCTCACGGTTTTTGATTTCGTTTTTGATTTAATTAAAATACATATCTATTTGCATATGCAAATTTGTTTTCTCCAAATGTTAGGTACTTTTATCTTACCCGATTACATTCACCAACAAATTCGTGAAAGAATGAAGAGTAGAGTGTTCCATGTTTCTTTTTATTCAAAATTTCAAAGAAGTAGTTTTCCTTTTTTATTATTTTGGTAATAGATAATTCGCCTACTATAATACCACACTATTAAAATAAAAATACTATTTGTGAGAGTTTCAATAATTTTAATACCAACTTGGCGTTCGTTTTTAGATCTCAGTACTTTTTGTGGCACAAACAATGTTTGCATAAGAGAACTTGGCTATTCTTTAACATTTATGTTTTTGGTATGATATCAATACTTTTTGCAATGTTACTTTTTTAAATGCAAATTTTGCAAAATTTAAAAATTATAATTTTGACCGATAGTAGACGCCATTTTTCGAGGAAAACACGATTTGCTTCTACAGCTACCGACGTGTAATAATTTTAGAATGAGTTGGATATATGGGCTGTAGCCACGCCTCTTTTATGGAACATAAATTTTGTTTATGTTTCCGTGTTTATTCTTTAAATCTTACCTCTACGTATAATTTCATAACTCTAAGTCTTTTGGGTGCTGAGTTAAAGAAAAAAGAGCCATTCCCCCTAACTAGAGAATAAATAATATTTTATTTTTTCTTGTGTTTTTTCTTAAGAGCCATCCCTAATGTAAAAATGTACGTCTTTTGTTTGCTAAGTTAATAAAAGTGGGCGACTACCACGCGCCGTGGATTGAAATACAAAAAAGTTTTTCCCTGGTTTACTCCGCAAATTCTATTACTGTGTCAGTAACGTACGATGATTGGAAGTGCTCCACAGTTTTTAAGATCTGTTGGTCTATCTACTATCGATCGATCTACTATCACGCCAAAAACATAAATGTTAAAGAATAGCCAAGTTCTTTTATACAAAAATCGCTTTGCACAAAAAGTACTGAGATCTAAAAAAGAACGCCAAGTTTGTATTGTAATTATTAAACATTTCACAAATAGTATTTAGGTACATTTTTATACGTGACAAGTTTGAAGTTTTGAAGATACACATATATATATATATAACACATGTGTATAGAGTACATTTTCACGTTTTTAAAAACTTGCCAAGTATAAAAATTAAGTACATTTGTGAAATGTTTAATAATTACAATATAAACTTGGCGTTCTTTTTAAGATCTCAGTACTTTTTGTGGCTGACTTGTAATTCAAAAGCGATTTTTGTATGAAAGAACTTGGCTATTCTTTAAGATTTATGTTTTTGGTGTGATTTCAAAGTTTTTTTGTACATGGAAATTTTGTAAAATTTTAAAATTATAGGGATTTCGACCGAACGTAAACGCCTTCTTTCGAGGAAAATACTTTCCTTGTTTGCCTTTAAAAGAATTACCGTCTTGTAAGATTTCATAACTATAGAATGAGTTCGATATAATGGTGGTTGCCACGGCTCTTTTTTGGAATATACATAAAGTTTGTGTCTATTCATCAAATCCTTCCGCCAAGCATAATTTCATAGCTCGAATTTTTTTGGGGGCAAAGTTAAAGAAAAGGGGTGGCTAGCACGCTCCCTAAAGGGAAAATAAAAAATATATAATTTTTCTTCGAGTTTGTTCTTAAAATCCAACCCTCATGTAAAAAATAATATTTATAGGTCTTTTGGGGGCTGCGTTAAGAGAAGTGGGTGGTTGCCACGCCCCCTGAATGGAAAATCACAAATGTTAGAATTTTCCCTGTGGTTTCTCCGCAAACCCTATTACTGTGCCAAATTTCAAGGTTCTACGATAATTGTAAGTGCTCCATTGTTTTGATTATAACGATGAGTTATGAGAAGTGGGCGGCTGCCATTCCCCTGGATTTAAAATCATAAATGTTAGAATTTTCCCTGTGATTTCTCCGCAAACCATATTATTCTGCCAAATTTCAAGGTTCTACGATAATTGGAAGTGATCCATTGTTTTGATTATGACGATGAGATATGAGAAGTGGGCGGCTGCCACGCCCCTGGATAGAAAATCACAAATATTAGATTTTTCCATGTGGGTTCTCCGCAAACCCTATTATTGTGTTAAATTTCAAGGTTCTACGATGATTGGAAGTGCTCCATAGTTTTGATGATCTGTCAGTGAGTCAGTGGTTACGGTTTTTTCTAATTTTGGAACCGCTGATGTTAAACAGTTGAAATTTGGTGCGTCCCTATAAATCCTTACATAAAAATATTATGTCTCTAGCTTTATTGTAAGCGTAGTTAGAGGAAGGGTCGGAGGAGGGGGGTACAAATGGTCTGAGTTGGTTTCTGTAAATAATGGTGTAGTGCCAAAGTTGCTAGAGAACTTGGCTGGGCACTACCATGCCCCTTAATAAATTCTGTTTTTCTATAATCTAACCAATAAAACATGCTATTGCTGTCGTCTTTTATCTTAAACCATAAAAATATAGAAGGACATTTTATAGTATAGCTTATGCAAAGACTTTATATGGAAGATGTCTGTAATGTCTTCTTAACTGATGAACAGCTTGGAATGGAAACAAGCGATAACTGCTAGTCGATTTTCATTATCTTGAGTTATCCTATGGAATCAAAAGTTAAACTTTTTTGTATCGCCATGCGATTCCTCTAGTGAAAAAAGTGCGAATAATATTATCTATAGGGTAAAGCAATTACACGCACAAACATACATATAATCGACTGCTAGAGTGCTAGCATAGGATCAAATAAAATCTCGGTTCTGAATCTTAAGTACTTTTACTACATACAGATTAGTTTATAGTATATTGACACGTTGCCAAAGTTATGTAATTGTTTCCAATGTGGTCTTCTATTAATCAACCAATGTTTTAAGATAATTTGAATTTTATATTTTGTATAAAGTAAATTAATTATCATGGAAATATTATAATTCCCACATATAATAATAAAAATGGCCTTATAAATATTTACAATTTGTATTATTCTAAATGTGCGAAGAGGGAAGTCTAGCGTGACAAGATTGCATAGAGTTGTAACTATGTAGTTACATAGTGAAGGGAAGACCGCAAGTAGAATTGCATAAGGGTCCAGTACAGCATTTAACACGTCAAGAGCAAATGCTTTGTGAAACGTATGAATATTTATAACTTGCTAATAAAAAAAAATAAAAAATACAATTAAAAAATAACATCGATTCAATGTTATATGCAACCCATAAGGGTAGACACTCAATTTCGATAATGCGATCGGTACCTACATATGTGTTAACATTTTTTAATGGGCTGGCCAATAAAAATAAATGGCGCAAAATTATAGACGCCTGGTGTTAAAAAAAATTACGACCTTTTAGATAACATCTGTTTGACTTTAATAACAGGTTCTAACTTTGTTTCGCATTATAGACCTTTTTAAGCTATCCTTCAACTAGTATCAACCTTACAATGAGCGAGCGATATTTAAGTCAAAAAATTCAAAATATGAGAGTTTGCGAACACGAATACAGTTAAATATTGATAAATTCGGACTTTCGGACTGATTGTTTATTATTATTATTCAGATTTATTAATTTAAAATCAATCTTGTGAAATAATTTTTGGGTATAAAATCATCAAGATTTCTTGAACGCTATATTTAAGCTTTTTAATTAGAAAAAATATATATTTTAAGTAATTATTGTTCAAAATGATTAAAATGGAAGTAAAAGAATTGCAAAAGGATGAAAAAGGACACATTTAAATAGTTCATAATTTTGAAAACACAACGGCTCACGATCCTTTATGGTTGGTTTACATGGCCACGTCTGCTATCACGTGCACGAGTTTAGAAGAGCGATACGAATAACAGAAATCAATTTTACAAATTTGTTAAGAGACAAGAATTAAACATAAAATATAGTATATATTATATTTTAACAGATAAAATGTAAGCAAACAGGTTCTATTAATTGCTAGTTAATACTAAAAAACAAAAATAATCGATGTTTTTGCATGCAGTTTGGCAGCAACCATCCGAATTTTTTCAAATCGGAATTCGGCAAGGAGATGCGCTATCTTTTATTGTATTCAATAGTGGAAACAAATGAATTGCCTACGGTTTGAAACAGATCGGATGAGACCATATCGAGCTGATGGCCCAGTCATCGGGCTTGGTTTATTTCACTTATACCAGGTTGATGATTTGGTGCATGTACCATAAGGTCCATTAGACCCGATTTAATTGTTGTTTTTTAGCCGAAACGACATTTTCGAAAGTCGAAGGTGGGATTTTGTTAACATTGAATGGACGCGGGTTTTCTTTTTGTGATTTAATTTTTTAACTTGTTTGAAATAACGGTACCTGCCATAAAATTGCTTTTGGTGAAAATCACTTATCACTTTTTTTTTTAGAAAATTCTTCCAAGGTTTTTGGTTTTAGCATTAAGACAAAAATACTAAATACTCAGTTTTTTGGAAAAAAATCGATTAACGGTAATTTAAAATCCGCCAATATCTCGAAAACCAACGAAGCGAAATCCAAAAAATTGTACTGTTTTTTGCATACTATTAAGTCAAAAAAATTTGCATACTTCGATTTTTGAAATAATTTTTTCATAATTTTTTTTTCATATAACTTTAAATTAAATTCGTTTTCTCAAAAACCGCTCTAACGATTTTGATAATTCTAAACAATTATGTTAAAAGTGTTCAATGTGCCAAATTGCATTAAAATAGAAGGTAACTTTTTTGAGAAAATCAAATTTTTTAAAACCTTAAGTGATTGATATAAATTTGGTAAGTGATCAAATGTTACCATCCTTTTAAAGGCGATTCAAAAAAGCACCTCACGTACCTGTCTTGTAGTACACTTTTTAGTATTGTGTATCCCACTCATCTTGCGTGATAGGTGTTGGAGAATGTTTTTCCAGGGGTACCCTTACCCCTTTGTGAGGGTTCATCTGCACCCTCAGATCCATCAGACCCAATGGACTTGGTGTTGTTCAGCTTTTTAATAGCCGTAACGATCTCTTCGAAACTGGAAGGTGGAATTTTGTTTATATTGAATGGACCCGGGTTTTCTTCTTGCCCTATTAGATTTAAGAAACGAAAGAGAATGTGAAAAGCTGAGGTTCAAGTTTTGTTATTCTCAGTTTAAATTTTTCTGATTAAATGCAAGCGGTGCTGCAAAACTTAACTTACGTTAATTATATTGAATTGTTTGATTGAATTGTTTGAATGAAACAACAACAACTTGTTATTGCTATATGGAACTACAGTACTACTTAACAAGATAAGGTTTGTACGATCGATTCGCAGTAGCAAAAAATGTACCACAAAAATGCCATCTCATGACTTCGGGATCAAGTATAAGACAAATCTTAAACCGATCCGCTGAGTATGAAGGTCTGATTTTAAACAATTCCAATTTAGGGTTATACAAGAGCGGGCATTTTCTAAAACTATTCCGTCGTGCAGTTCCACCACTGTAGTGAATTTCAAGCGGCAGTTATTTCTATCTAACAATCAGCTTGTAGACTATCGATGAAACCGATGGATGGTAAAATTATCATGATCTTTATAGACAATAAAGCATCCATCAAAGATTTAAAAAGGCAAAGAATGAATTAAGATCTTAGCTGATAAATAAATGCACAGAAAATATAAACATGCACATATGCGAAATTGGCTTGTTCTAGGTTGCCGAGCACATCAACATTCTAGGCAACTGCAACCTCTTAGTGCAGTCTATGATATCAGAGGAATTGGTGAAATATGCTTTTAACATTGATAGCGAGATATCTGACTATCAGTCGATTTCATTCCGTCCTGACACATTTGTTATAAGTTTATTGTACAAGCGAAAACGAATGTTGATAGCTATACTGCGACGGTTGCTTTTATATATTATTGGCTTGCTAAGTCACATGATATCACATGATATAAAAATTTTTACAAAATATCTTCTCAAAACATATTCGCCTTTCGTTCTTACTTAGTTTACTTGACCCCTATGAGTGGGCTTTATGTAACCTCTTTTTTGTCTTAAGCTATTCCAATTGCCTGAAGATGTTCTTGGACCCTGCAGTAAGTTCGTGTATCTGACTTTTGAACAATTGTAGGATTAGCTAAGGTCTTCTAAAATCGGGGGTTGCCAGCAAGTTGTTGGCTTATCTGTAACCTGCAGTTTCCAGCCATGTTGTTGCAAAGACGAGAAAACCATTCGCCACTTCCGGTGCACATGTGTGCGGAACAAATTATGCTAACATTAGGAGGGCTACATTATGTCAATACCTTTGTCATAATCTAAATGATTTCAGCAATAGCTGATAATTTATTTGAAAATACATTATGTAAATATTTGTTCTTGAAATATACAAAATCAAGCACCTGCCTACTTTCAGTGGCATCATAATGGACCTGTCCTGCTGTAATTGTAACTTCAAAACATGTTTAAGTCGACTTTCAAATTTTATGTATGCTATGTAATATGGAGTGTTGATTTTATGTATCAATACATGAACAATATGTATTGGATGTATAAATAAAAAAAAAACGCCACCCTCGCAACAACAACTAACTTATTAAATTTGTTTGTTTTTCCATTAAAAAACTTGTATTATAAAAGACTTGTGTGTGTTATTAAAAATAATTTGATATAATCATTTTATAAATATTTATGATTGCCATAACATTCGTCTTGTTGACTGCTTGCACCCTATAAACCGCGGACGTTTGAAATATGTGTTGTATTAAGAAGAAAGTAAAAAAAATCCACATCCAAAAATGTAAATTTATAATAAGCTATTGAATAATTGGTGTGCAATCAGTATAACATTTCAATGCAGAATTTATGTACATTTTAATAAGTTATCTGAGATCACTGGGACCGATTGCAGTTCAACACCTCATTGATAGAATTCAAAGAATTAATTAGACACGTTAAGTGACTGCTGATCTGTCAAACTACAATACTCAAGAAACGATTGAATTCTGATTAAGAAGCGATTAATAAGTAATTTACTTGTCCTCAAAACCAGAAAACTATTATCTTCCCAGTACTTTGTAGTTACATCGATTAAGACTGCTATTATTAAACTGTTATTATCGTGAACTGTCTAATTTGTTCGATGAAGCCGAAAATGTAATGAATCACAGTCTGCTAGCTAAATCAGGTATAACTTTATATTGCCTACCTTGAGCACCTAGAACACCTCGAACATATGGGATTTGAAATTTTTTCGGCGAATCTTTTTATTTGCAATGCTCAATCTTTTTTGTATATTTTATTGTTGATTAGGCCGTGAGTGATCCATTTTTATAAAGTTTTTGACTGCCGTGAGCTGCATGTGCTCCTTATTCTTATACAACACTTCCTTTCTGCACTCTGTTACATGTAGTAGCCCGAGAGTTCTGCCCAGATTTCGCAGGCAATCTTTTAGATCAAATCACATACATACATACATCAAATCGAAGCAGAATTTTATTTAATTGTTGCATCTGTGGATGCGTCTGCCAAACATTATTTACTTAGACGGCGCTACAGTCCTGTGGCTCAACCAATAAGGCCTCTGCAATTAGCGTGGTCTCTGACTAACTGCCTCCATTTGCGCACTCTAAGTTGGTTGAGGTCCCCTTCAACTTGTGCGGATTCGGTCTACACGTCCCAGCCATCTCTAACGCCCAATGCGCAGTTTTTTCAGTTCGATGTCGCTGTACTGCTCGTTGAGTTCATCGTTGTATTGTTTCGGGGCTAAATCTTACGAAGAATTTTTCCGTGAAAACCATCAATGATATCTTCATCAGCTTTAGAAAGGAACCATAGGGCAGGACTGGGATTATGATTATAGAGTTTCCGAAGTTGTTCGGGAGAGGGCTTTACTACATAGTTGCCTTCTGAGCCAAAAAAAACATCGATAGGCAAGCGTTATTCTTCCTTTGATTTCTTAGGAGATATTTAAGATAAGCAGAGCCGATCTTGGCAAAATTCCTTTCTACCTCAATGTTTTAGCTGACGATTGTGAAATTCTGGCCGATTCGATTATGTTAGATTCCCCTTATTGTTGTCATCATAAAGCTTGTTTTTCCCTTGTTTACGGCCAAATCCATTTTTACCGCTTCTGTTTGTTGTAGTTAAACGCACTTGTTAACTGAGTGAAATACTTTATTGTAATGATTCTTAGACTAAATTTTTTTTTCATTCATTGCATCGGCTAACGCTTAGGCTAGTGTACACAATTTACTTTTCTATATACCTAGAGAGAGATGAAGTGGCGTTGACTTTGGAAACTAAAAATTAGATTTTCTCAAAAACGGCACCTACGATTTTGATGTAATTTCGCATATTTGACACTTTAAATATATAAGTTCAAAATACAAAAAAATATAAAAATCGTTAGAGCCGTTTTTGGGAAATCGAATTTAATTTAAATTCAAGAAAATCGTTATATGAAAAAATATTTAAAAATCGGAGTATGCAGTGTTCCACTTAATATTCTAAAAAAAATAGTCAGTTTGTTTGGAGTTCACTTTGTTAGTTTTCGAGATATTGGTGGTTTTATAAATTACCGTTAATCGTTTTTTTTTTTCGGAAAACTAAGTATGCAGTATTGTTGGTTTTATCCCAAGTATTCTAAGTAAAAGAAGAGACCAAAATCCTTGGAATCAATAGTGATAAGTGATTTTCACAAAAAATTGTTGGCAGGTACGGTTATTTCAAACGGTAAAGCAAAAAATAAAAAGATGCCCAGAGATGTAACCTCAAAAACCTTACATACGAACTTTGAAGCACATCCGTCGAACCGTTTCGCTAGACGACGCTCGGCAGACAGACCGACGGACGCCATTGGCGGGCACACTTTTTTGGACTCCTCTATAGTCGTAATATCATCCCTCATATTCAGTTTGAGTTCGAAATTTCCACACGATCGCAATAACTTTCTCTTTAGTATACTAATGTATACGAGAAAGTTAAAAATCAAACTAAGTTGAGCCAATTTGTATGTAGTCCAATCCCTCTACATGCCGTCCACTGGAACTTGGTAGATTTCCCAAGCAATTTGTGTAGAGGTTCCAATATGTCGGTTAGATTTCGAAAGAAACGGCCATAATAATTTACTAGGCCCAGCAACGAACGAAGTTCTGATATGTTCGTAGGGCGCGTAGCATTAGAAATCGCTTTAATTTTGCTTTTCGTTTTATGAATGCCGTTCTTGTATACTTTATACCCGCAATACTCAATACTTTCTTAAGAGTACTCTGACTTCTCTGCATTGATCCGCAAACCAAACGAAACCTTCGGGAATACAATTTCAACCATACAATAAACGTTTGCTTATGTACAAACCCAGATTTGAAGATAGGGTGAGTTTAAGTTAATATTGCTCTCTAACACTCCAGCAAGTATGCCCGTCTCAGATCAATTTTTGAAAATTGAATGCCCCCACATAGAGAATCTCAAAGGATGCTCATGTACTATTCAAAATTTATTTAACGTTACTTTGAAGTCCCCGCTAATTCTGACTTGAATGAATTGGAGTGGCCCATTCGCTATGATCGACCTTTACTAGTAAACCTCTATCTACTAAATCATCATATACCTCTTCTTCTTCTGGTTGTCGTAATGCAGATCGTATTGGTTCACTCTTTAAAAATATTGGTTTCTCCTCGGGCTTTAATTCAATCGCCACCTTTTAGCTCACCAGTATCATTACCAAACAATTCCTTATATCTGCCTAATAGCTGTGCCAGATTCGAAAAAGTTTCTGTAATACTTACTTACTTAACGGGCTCCCGACCCGTGAAGAGTCCCTGCCTGAGATACGGCTGCCTTCCACCCTCTGCGATCTCGAGCACGCTGCTTCCAGTTGTCCAGACCAAGTGCTCTGGCATCCGCGGTCTTCCTTGTCGTCTCGAACCTGGGGGATGGGATTCGAAGATCCTCTTGGCTGGAGCGTTGTTGTCTATTCGCTCGATGTGGCCGAGCCAATGTAGTCGACGAGTTTTAGCTTTTCGGACTACATCCACATCTTGGTACAGCTCATAGAGATCGCGGTTGTATCTTCTCCTCCATTCGCCCTCCTCGCACACAGGACCTAATATCCGTCGAAGGATTTTTCTTTCAAAGGATCCCAGTATTAACTCTCCTTTCCTGCTTATCGTCCAGCACTTGGCGCCGTATAGCAGAACTGGCAGGATAAGAGTTCTGTAGAGCATGCACTTTGTTCTTCGAGTTAGGAGTTTTGAAACCATTTGTTTTGCCAAACCGAAGTAGTAGCGGTTTCCTAGGGTAATTCTTCGACGGATCTCCACTAAGATGTCATTTGTTGCATCGCGTGTTATCTAGTGTCATGCGACACATCTGGATCAGTTTTGACGGGATCCCGAATTCGGCCATCGCCACAAAAAGCTCCTGACGATGAATTCTGTCATATGCGGCTTTAAAGTCGATAAAGAGATGGTGTGTCTCGACTTGAAACTCGTTGGTATTTTCCAGGATTTGCCTTAGTGTGAAGATTTGGTCTACAGTTGATCTGCCGGGCCGGAAGCCACACTGGTACGTGCCGATTAGTGTGTTGCAGAAAGGTTTGAGAAGTTCACACAGTACGTTGGATAGGATCTTATATGCGACATTAACCGGGCATATGCCTCAATAGTTCTTGCAAGACATAGGATCGCCTTTCTTGTAGATGGGACATATGGAGCTGATGGTCCAGTCATCGGGCATGCTTCCTCCGCCCAAACTTGGTTGATGATTTGGTTTATGCGCCCTACCATAACATCACCTCCGTATTTGAAAAGCCCTGCTTGTTGTTCTTTAGCTTTTTTATAGCTAAGCTAACCTCTTCTATACTGGGCGGAGGGACTGGTTCTTCATTGACTGGACGCGGGTTCTCTTCTTGCCCCATCACTCTTTCTGCATTTTGTCCATTAAGCAGCTGCTGGAAATGCTGCTTAAATACATCTACTATTCCCTGCGGTGACTAGGTTTCCATCGCTGTTCCGAAGAGCCTGTGTTCCGGTCTTAAAGCCAGCAGCCAGTTGTTTGGCTTTCTTACAGAACTTCCGGATGTTGTTTCGGTCGCGCGACTCTTCGATCTCCGTGAGCTTGGAGACTGCGTGCTCTGTTTTCTTTCTACGCAGGATCTTCTTCTCCTCCCGTCTCCTGGCTCGGTACTCATCCCTTGCTGCCCTTGTTTTCCTCTGCAGCGTTCTAAGGTGTGCATCTTCTGTCACCTTTTTCCGGTATACGCATACATCATCATACCACGGGCTTTTTCTCGGGGGTGGCTGGTATCCTATGGTGGTTTCGGCTACCTCTTTGATGATGTCGCGATACTGAGACCACTGGTTGTTGGCGTCTGTGGTAGGTGATTGCACGGTGGGGAGTTTCTCACTCAGGCGCTCTTTGTAGGCTCTGGCGACTCCAGATATGCTAAGGCATCCAACGTCGAATTTTTTCTTTTGGGCAGTTCGCAGCTTCTTCTCGTTGGACAGTCGAGCTCTGAATCTAGCTGCAACGAGAAAATGGTCAGAGTCGACATTTGCCCCTCGGTAAGTGTGCACGTTCAAGATGTTGGATGCGTGCCTCGCATCGGTTAGCACATGGTCGATTTGCTTGGCGGTTCGACCGTCTGGAGAGCGCCAGGTTGCTGTGTGGATCCTTAGTCGCGGAAACCTGTTGCTACTTATCACCGTATTACAAGCTGCTGCAAAGTCAATTAGTTTCTGAAATAGCGCAATTAATTTATTTATTATCTTCTCTGAGAGACTTTCAACTGTGTCTCCTGTAAATAACTTTGTAAGCAACTCAGTCATAGGTAGTCGTTAAAATGCGGACAACCATTCTCTCCTAAATAGCGAGTTTTTGTCCGAGTCTACAATGAAGAGTTTTAATCTCTTCTCTTCATATGATTCGTGGACACCAACAACGACTTCTGCGAAACCAAAAACATTTAATACTGAATTATTATTTCTGAATACAAATATCGAGCCCTATACAAATTATCGTAAGCGACAAAAATCTAATTTTACAGGAGAAGGTTTTTTTTTAATATTTTTAAACAGATATGTGCCAGTAACTTGAAATCTTACGTACATCGATGATTTTAAGATATGTATTTAGATATATAATTAAAAAAAAACAAAAATAATAAGTATTTAAGCTCTTTATGGCGATTACATTGTTTTTTCTGTCATAATTTGGCGTTTACGATAACAATGTCTGTTAACACTATGTCGAAGAAACTTTATTTGATGAATGAATAGACATTTTAAAAGGATTTTAAATCAAAAAGTCGTATTATAATTGCAAAATATATTTATTTATATTAAACATTTGAGAAACATGAGATCAATTAGTTTAGTAATGAATTATTTCTTTCTATTTTGCCCACCACAGCTATCAGAATATAGATTTACAACAGTATTGATACCTTTTTGATCTAACATATTCAAATGCTTAAAAATAACTGTAACTATTTCATTTAAGTACCTTTTTCCTTGGCATCACACGTAACAATATCCATCCCTTGTCCTACTTTCATATATACTTTCATTATAATATACGTATTTTCTCGAGTAATATAAGGTCACACTCTTACCATGTGGAGTATTGAGAACTCGTATGTATAATCGTACGATTTTTTGCGAACATTGCTACTAGCTTTTTTTCTGCCAATCTGTTTTTTTAGCACATGACAGCAGGAAATCATTTTGCCTTTGGTCACACCCTAAGACCTAAAAGTTTCCAAAAAAATTATTCCGATCATTTTCAGTCAATTTCGGCTGTATTAATCGATCAATGAAAACTGGCATATTAGGATTCCCTATAAGTAGTAAGATCATAATATGTTAAGTTTAAATGTGATATTTTATTTTGGTTATCTAAATCCATTAAAGTGTAAAAATTATTTGTATCAGAATCACTGTAATCAACAAGTGTAGTCACAGGCAATGGTGCATGTGGGTTGGTAATTTGCTCAGAACTTAAATCGATCAAAGATGGTGATGTCGTATCAGTTAATATTGGGTCCATGTTAATATCGTTGTTGCTGTCTTTTGGTAAGAATGAATGTAGAACTAAATCCTCCGTATCTTGCTGTATACTCTCTTCTTATTAACTGCATAATTTTCTTGTCGGTTGCGATATCAAGTAGGGTAGTTTGCGCTACAAAAAATCTAAAGCAAGGCATGTAAGATAAAAATGGTTGTTGTCGCTTGAAAAATAAATGTAATAACGATAATTTTAGCACTTGCTATAGGCTTATAATGGTTTTTTCGGAGCAAAACATCAACAGGGATGAGGCCGTTAAGGCTCAAATAGTATTTCGATAAAAACTGTGTCAATAAAAACTCATTTTCGACAAAAGTGTGGCGTACGATAATTTGTTTACGTAAACCATCGGTTCTTCTTCCTCGTCTCCGCTGTCATCATTCTCTAGTTGAATTTTTGTTCTATTATACTGGTTGGTTGTTTTCTTCTTTTGCTGCTGTAGGCATACTCGAGTTGACCTCTAAGGTTGCAATAGCTGCACACAGTATTAATATGCGAGCAACTGTTCGCAAAATGTAGTCCGTCGCTTCTGAAGCATTTCACTTGTTTCTTCTCCGACTTGGTTTTTTTTAAATTCTTTGTAGGTTCCCTTCTTGATCGGTGAACGGTATTTATCAACGCACTTCTCACTGTTTTATTCAACTGCATAGAATTTTGTTGTTATATCTTCAAACTATTAGCAATTTCAATTGCTCTCTCGAGCGTTAGATCTTTGGATTCGAGAAATCGGTCCTTAATCCGTTTATCTCGAGTACCACATACTATTTAATTTCTAAGCGTAGTGCAATTAATTGCCATTGCTTATAGATTCCGATTCCCCTTCAAGCTATTCGTCAAGATGGAACTTATAGTACTCGGCCACTTCTAGTGAATTTGGATTAAAGTGTTCCTTTAGCACTGCAATCAGTTCTGTATAGGATTTACTTTCTAGAAACTCTGGTGATATCCCGTCACATAGTAGGTCGACATTTTTTTTAAATAATTTTAATTGTGAATGTGAATGTAGTGAAGTAATTAATAAACCTTGACGGCTTGATTTGAGATGCCAACAATTGAAAATGCGCCTTCAAGTCCTTACAGCCACCAAGTAAATTTACTTTTGGTTTCACCCAAGAATTCAATAGAGACATTTTGGGGTACTCCCGGATATTGGCCTTCAGCAGCCGTCCCAGTTATATTTCCAGCAACTGCAGCAGCATTATTCGACATCATTAAAGAGCGAAAGTATTTTTTTTAAGTACAAGCAATGTAATGGTTGATTTGAACTTAGTACAAAAAAATTAAGTATTGGTAAAACTTAAAACGTGACTGTACGGATTTTTATTTCTTGATCACCGTTCACCTTCAACTGTTAAGTCCCGTATCCTCGTCGCCAATTGTTATAGTTAAACGTACTTGTTAACTGGGTGAAATTCTTTATTGTAATGATTCTTTGACTAAAACATTTTACATTCTTTTCATCGGCTAACGCTTAGCCTAGTGTACATAATTGACTTTCCATACACCTAGAGAGAGACGAAGTGGCCTTGGCTTTGTAACTAAAATAGTATTAAAAGTAACACTGTTCCTATTCTCGCAAACGCACCAGTGACAGCATGAGATAGCGTTCAACCCAGCACGTCAAATACGGCATTTCTGATGGCTTCTCGCCATCTAATCCACTAGTCTTCAGCACTTGATGCTGTCTGCGAAGGAGTTCTCGAGAGGTTATGGGATACGCGGTCGGAAAAGCTACTGGCGGCTTATTGCGATTGCGACCGCTCAACGTTAATTCTCCTCATAGTATTTTCCCGTTGTTGTGGCGTTTAAAATATCTGTAGACGTACAATGGCTGCAACTAGGTAGTAGTCCGAGTCTATATTGGCCGCTCGGAATGTTCGCGCATTTAAAATACTTAACTAATGCCTTACATCAATCGCAACATGATAAATATAATTTACGGTTTGCTGATATGGAGACTACCTTTTCCTCTGTTGGGGCGCGGGGGCATATACAGCTGATGTCGGCGAATTTACTTTTGATATGGATTGCTATAAGAGTCGAAAGCTTAAGACTTATTGCTTAAGACTGCCTCTTACAACAAATCCACACCCTAAGCTTTGTTTCCCTATAGCAATCACGATAGTAAACATCACAGTTTTTCATTTTTCTTTTGCCCGGCCCACTCGTTGCACTTCCTGGATGGCGGTGATATCTTCTTTATATCAATCTACGGCCTTCGGTAATTGTTCGGCAGCACGCGGTTTGTTCAAGGTCTGAACATTCTGCGTGCATATCCGAATGTCGTTGTCCTTTGTTCGTTCTGCAGAGGCGTCAGCAGTGAGTCCGTCCTTAGAATTTGTCCGCTGCGGAACGGAAACAGGAGAAAGTGCCTTAGAGCGATGACACTCCCCCTCCCCCCTTTCTCTCGACAGGTGCGACCAACGACCTTTCACAGCGGTTGCTTATCTCATCACCAGTCAAGGTACTAGGCACCAGCCTTCACCACGTGCAGGTGTGAAGTAGGAGTTAATGGTGTGAGGCTAGAGAACGAACGCCTGTGTTTCCATAAAATCGCTTTAACTTTGACCACCGATCTGCCATACATTATTAGTATACAATAAAATGAAATATTAGAGTTTTGCTAAATAAAAAAAATACTTACTTATCTATATACTTAATACTTATAGATGATACTCAAATAACTCTAGAAATAATCTTTGATTGTATAAATAATTGTTAGGTTACACCAAAGTAACATAGTTCTTAAATCATCGTAAATGGTATACATTAGTATACTAAAGAGATAGTAATTGCGATCGTGCGAAAATTTCAAACTCAAACTGAGTATGAAGGATGATATACGATACACGATATACGATTATAGAGAACCCAACAAATTGGGTCCGCCAATCCCGTCCGTCGGATGGTCTGTCTGTCTGTCTGTCCGGGTGCCGTGTGATGAAACGGTTTGACGAATTTGCTTCAAAGTTCGTATATAAGGTTCTTGGGGATACATCACGGGCATCTTTTTATGTTTTGCTTAATCGTACATACAGTTCTAAATGTTCACCCTTATACGATCAACTCCTGATTTTTAATCTGTATTTTTATATTATTCTGTTCCATCCACAGATCTATGAGATGGCAATCGAATATAATAATTGTAGTATACTATAATTTTCATGTATAGTTCTATCTACAAATCAGTAATCCCCGCCAGGTGTATCCCGTTGACCCTTCTCAACCGGCAATCATGACGGAATAGGGATAAAAATAAGCCGGCTTCCTTTCTCTCACTCTATATACAGTTTTCGTACATTTTTTTTGGTTTTATTTGTGTCTTTATCGTAGCAGCGACTGATATACGTATCATTTTAATTTTTCAGTGTTAATTTTATTCTCCTAGCTAATTTATCATTATTTCTCAGTGCTATTATTATTTATTTACATTTTATTAATCGAATGTATAAAATTGTCGGGCCACAGTGGCAACTAAAGCCATACTCCTCCGAAACGACTAAACCGATTTTGATGAAATTTTACATGTACATTTGGTGGGCCTGAGAATAGGTTTTTATCTTTTTTTGGTCGGTGGCTGTTGCTCAGAGAGAGAGAGAGATCAATTTTAGCAGCAATAAATGTGAATGTCAACGAATTGAATCTCAAGTTACAAAAGTTATTGCCATATGGCATATTTACAAATTGATTGATACAGTTTGCGATGCCACCGAAGCTGTCAATTATCCAGCAGAGTTTTTAAACTCATTAGATTTACCAGGCATGCCACCACATAATTTACAACTGAAGGATAAATCTCCGGTTATTTTGCTTCGTAATTTGAACCCACCACGGCTGTGTAACGGTACGCGATTAGTTATTATAAATTCAACGAAAAACATTATCGAAGCCATTATTTGAAATGGGAAATACCGAGGTGAAAATATATTACTACCACGGATCCATATTGTACCAACAGATGTGCCTATTCAATTTATGCGTCTTCAATTTCCAATTAGGTTGGCATTAGTAGCTTAGATTTGAACACACCATGCTTTTCAGTGGCAAACCATCCAGTTTGTTTGTGTTAGCAAAGATGGGATAACACAAAATATTGTACATTCTATTGCGTTAATGGATTGATAATGTAATTAGTAAACTTAAAGAATAAATTTGAATGAATGAGAAAATATGTTTAGTGTTTTGTTAGTTTTATATTCCGTCGTCGTTCGCAGCGCTCCATGCCTCTTCCACTTATATACCACATCAATAATTTATTAATTTTTTTCTACTAAAACAATATCTAGAAATATGGCAAAACAACGTTTCCCGGGTCAGCTAGTTATATAATACAATTATACTTTTTCGTTAATTGAGCGTGTAGCTTTAAGATATTTGAGTTCTTAAGAACCGAACCTGCACATAGGGTCTCTATTATAGCTTTGTCTATATTTTATCGGTGCAAACAATCCGGGGCATATACTTTAACATTAAAATAAAATAACCAAAACAAATTTTAATTGTGCAATAATATATCACCGTATATGTATGGTTAAAATATTAGCAAATATTAGCATTCAATCCCGAAATTATGGATTTTCACTTGCCTCTATTTCTAAGAGACAACCCGCAGCAAGCATTACTTTAATAAGACAGATTAATATTTTTTTAAGTAGGTGTCTAAACTTGTCATGGTTCGCCGTGAATATTGCCACCTCTTTTATAATTATTGGTTGTTACGTAAACTATAATTAAACTGACAACCAGTGGAAAATGATGTCTTAATACATTTTAACAGTATTCATAGTACTAGTTCATCATCGAATGCAACTAATCCGTAAAAGGTAGATATCACTTGATACCTGAAAATTGCGCATTTAATTCACTCAGGCAGTTCTCGATTACGTTTTACATAGCTCATCAAATTACAAATATATTTCTATTTTCAAATTGATTACTCAGCACAACAACTAATCATGTAATTCACCATTTCAGATCGATGGAAATTACCACAAACCCGACCCGCCCCTCGCAGTGGTAAAGGCACCACCAAAACTACTCTACGGAATCAACGACAATCCACCATGGTATCTAAGTATATTCTTAGCTTTTCAGCACTATCTTACTATGATCGGTGCCATTGTATCGATTCCTTTTATCCTGACGCCCGCACTTTGCATGTCAGATGAGGATCCCAATCGAGGTGTTATTATTTCGACAATGATATTTGTAACTGGGATCGTGACATTCTTCCAAGCCACTTGGGGCGTTCGGTTGCCAATCGTACAGGGGGGAACTATATCGTTTTTAGTGCCAACTTTAGCTATTTTAGCGCTTCCTCAATGGAAATGCCCACCAGAGAATGAGATTTCGGCAATGGACGACAACGAGAAAAGTGAACTTTGGCAAATTCGAATGAGAGAATTATCCGGTGCAATTGCAGTTTCAGCTCTACTGCAGGTATTCATTGGATATACTGGTTTGGTGGGGAAAATTCTCAAATACGTCACTCCTCTCACAATTGTGCCGACAGTATCGCTGGTCGGATTGACCTTGTTCGAGCATGCTGCGACGACAGCTTCAAAGCATTGGGGCATTGCCGTAGGGTAAGAATGGGCTTTATGTAATGTAGGAATTGTAATTGAAATAATAATTTTTAATTCCTTCGTTTATAGTACAACAAGTATGCTAACTCTGTTCTCACAAATTATGGTGAATGTGACGGTGCCAATTGTGGCGTACAGAAAAGAATCTGGATTCGAAATTCGGCAGTTTAGCTTGTTTAAACTTTTTCCGGTGAGCTATAATCAATTCATTTTAGAACGTTGCATTTTATAAATTATTTTTAAAAAGGTGCTCTTAACAATTGCCATTATGTGGGGCTTATGTGGGATTCTAACGTTAACTGGAGTTTTCGAAGAAGGACACGCCGCAAGGACTGATGTGCGGATTAAGGTATTGACAGATGCTTCATGGTTTTACATTCCGTATCCCGGTCAATTTGGAATACCTTCGGTTACTTTATCAGGTGGGAATTTCTTCTTGATAAAGGAATTTAATGGTACATACTAAGATAAATTTTATGATTTGTTAAAGGTGTTTTGGGAATGATGGCCGGAGTTCTTGCATGCACAGTCGAATCAATCAGTTACTATCCAACTGTCTCCCAGATGAGTGGTAAGCTTAGCTATATATATAATACATAAATTTGTTCTAAAATGTAATAGTTCACATATTTCCGTATACCACACCATGCAGTAGGGTTTAGCCACGTTACATAGAAGTTTTTTTATACTCTATCCTAAGGGTATACTAATTTTGACGCATAGTTTGTAACACCCCTTAATATGAAATTTGGAACATATACTCCCTGGGGTTCCGAAATGGAGCGTTTACATTTGTTAATGGAAGTGTTAACATTTTTTAAATTCGCAACACACCTGATAATATTCGTCGTAGACCCTTAGAAGTCCTTTACTTTACTGCATGAATTTTCTTATGCAACTATTAACTGATCAAGCTCAAAAACGTGCTCTTTCCAATGACGATAGTAAAAAAAAATTTAACTAACTAACTAAGATATAATGTTCTTTGTACCTGCATTGAAATTATGTCAATATCTCATTAGAGTTTTAAAATATTGACATACTTTTATAAATCACTTGAGTTTTTTTTATCCATGCGAATTTTTTGTGAATAAAATGTTAAATGAACATATCGTTGTTTTTTGTTATTAACCTTAAAAGTATAAACAGAAAATGTTTTTATAAGTTTGCGGATAAACCCATACATTTTTTGATAATTGGGAAAACCTGGATAAAAAGTTAATGCAATATTATGAAAATACCGCAAATTGTGCAAGAGTGATATAATTTGAAACATGTCATAAAGTCTTGAACAGTATGCAAATTAGGAAATGTCAACGAAAAACACATCGATAAGGCCTAACTGCCCAAATTTCCAATTTTTTTGAAGCTTTTTTTACGTTTGCACTTATATCAGATATGTGACCTTTACAAAAATGAACTATGTGTGTTTCCAAGTTTTCTAGTGGTACGAAACGTTTGCGTTAATTTATGTGTGGCATATTTGATTGATCATTATTTATTTTAGGCTACAATTTTTTTCTCTGCAGGAGCTGACTCTCCGCCACTTCACGCCATCAACAGAGGTATTGGGACCGAAGGCCTAGGTACTATGTTGGCCGGTTTATGGGGTGCTGGCAACGGAACCAACACTTTCGGCGAAAATGTTGGAGCTATTGGGGTGACAAAGGTATTTGTATAATTGGTATCTATCTCTAAAGAAACCATTATAAAATGTTGTGCTTCTTAGGTTGGAAGTCGTCGTGTTATTCAATGGGCTGCATTTATAATGCTTCTTCAAGGCGTTATTGGAAAGTTTGGAGCAGTCTTCATAATGATTCCAGATCCAGTCGTTGGTGGAATCTTCTGCGTGATGTTTGGAATGATCACTGCTTTTGGGTTATCAACTTTGCAATATGTCGATTTAAGGTCAGCAAGAAATCTGTACATCTTGGGCCTCTCAATATTTTTTCCAATGGTGCTCTGCAAATGGATGCAAGAGCATCCAGGAGTAATAAAGACTGGAAACGACACTGTGGACTCAACACTGTCTGTGCTGTTGGGAACAACTATATTAGTTGGTGGAATTTTGGGATGCATATTAGACAATATTATTCCAGGTATAGTTTTATTTTAAAATGCATGTTGTTTATTTTATAAATATAACTGATTATTTTAGGAACACCGGAAGAGCGAGGTTTGTTGGAATGGGCCAAAGAAATGCCTTTAGGAACCGATGAAGAGAAGACGGAACATTCACCGGACTATGATTTCCCCTATGGAATGAGTCTTCTTAAGAAGTGAGTATATGACTTAAACTATGTTTGCAATTAAACATTTATTACTTAAACATTTTTATTATTTTCTTTACTAACAGATGGAAATGGACCTATAAAGTTCCCTTCCTGCCAACATACAAGCTTAAAAAACAGAATTAATTACAAATTAATTTATTATCAGTTATGAAAAAAAAATAGTATTTATGTAAATATGTACCTGTTGATAAAATGTTTTACAACAAGAGCACAAATAGTTACGAATAAATATTATGGTTTTTACATTGTATTTAAATAAATTTGCTTTCTCGTTAAAGAGTCAGCTACACAATCAGATGTGTTTTCATTCCCTTGCCAGTAAAAATGAAGTTCCGGAGATAAAAAATCATTAATCAGAGTAAGGTAGCGCAATGCATTCCAACAGATATAATTCGCTTCACTGTCGATACTTAACAGTGACACCGTTTGATGCTGCTTTAATTTTTTTCTGATCTACTGATCCTGAAATCAGTCAACAGCTAACATAAATTTACAAGAAAATCAAAATTCCACGGAAGTTACTATGTCAAAACATAATAAAAATAGTATTGGTAGAAAGCTTACACATACACATACACATACGACACCACGCCAGATATGTATGTACATCGAATACCCTTATTGAATCTACAAGTAGGGTTATCATATTGAAACAAAATAAAAAGTGTACTAAATCAATATTTCAGTGCGGTACTCCATATGTATACGAAAAACAGCAAAAAGGCACCGGAGAAAATTGCATTATTTTTGAAAATCACTTACAAACAAACCCTTTATAGTTATTATGTACACATTTTACATTCTAGTTAGGAACGCACAAATGCGAGGTTTATGCCGGCTCCATGGTGGGATGTAACAGCTAAACTAGATGTTATAACAAAATAACTAGACTGATAAACCAAATCACAGTTTTTAAAATTTCTAGTATAGATTAGTATACTAAAGAACAAGATATTGCGATCGTGCGGAAATTTCGAACTTAAACTGACTATGAGGGATGATATTACGACTATAGAGAAGTCCAAAAAAGTGTGTACACCAATGCCGTCCGTCGGTCCGTCGGTCAGACTGTCTGTCTGTACGGGTGCCGTATGGCGAAACGGTTCGACAGATTTGCTTCAAAGTTCGTATATAAAGTTTCTGGGGTTTCATCTCGGGGTATCTTTTAATTTTTGCTTTATCGTTTTAAATAACGGTACCTGCCATACAATTTTTTTCTAAAAATCAGTTATCACTAATTTTCTCGAAATGGTTCCAACGATTTGAGTCTTATTTTGTACCATGGATACTTGGGATGGGGCTAAAAACACTGCCTACTCATTTTTTTTTGCAAAATAATCGAATAAAGGTAATTTATAAAATATCAAATATTCCTGTTCGGAATGGGTCATAACTTACCTCGTGTATGGGGCAGGTTGTAACATGGACCGGGTATGTTGTAACAAGAGCAAATCAAATAATAAATATTTTTTTTGTATAGAAAATATCAATTCTCTCTTACAGTTATAAAGAAAAAATTACACCTTATCCAATAATATAAATTCTTACTGCAAATAATTAGCCTCCGGGTCAGGTTTTAACACGTTAAACTTACTTTGGAAAATTTTTAAATTTTGCCCCATCATCAAATTTAAATAAGATCGTTTTGGTCGGCAAATTCGGCAGACTATTTGCGCACATGTTTTTGTGGTGTGTTTATGTTTTGTGGCCCTATTACTTACCTACTTAACAGGCTCTCGATCCGCGATGACTTGGTCTTTAAAACGTTCGGTCTTCCTTGTCACCTTGAACTTGGGGGCAGGGATTTTAGGATCTCTGGCAGGGTAAGGGTTATGTAGAGCATGCACTTTATGCTTCGAGTTAGGAGTTTTGAAATGAAATCCGTTCTGATGAGCTGCTGCCAAACTGCACATAGCACCAGCGTCACGCGACACAGTTGGATAAGTTTTGCCGGGATCCCTAAATCGAGTTATCGCCATGTAGAGTTCCTGACGATGGATACTATCATAATATACGCAGCTTTAAAGTCGGTTTATATCGACTATAAATTCTTTTTTTTTGAATTGCCGAAGTATACAAATTTGGTCTCCGATCGACCTGTTAGTTGTCTTAAGAAAAAGTTGAAAAGCTCTTTGAGCATTCCTATTTAACTGGTGCCTGGCAATGCAGAGTGGGGTATTTGATTGTAAAACATGGCATTAATCTCCAGTTTTAGCTAGACAACCAATTTAACATACAAACATGTTTGTGCAGCAATAGTGTTAGTAAATTAAAACAGTTTTTATGTTGGTCTAGTGCTGTGCATAGGGTTGGGGGTTGTTGGGCATGTGACGACTTACGAGACAAAAAAAGTGTGAAGGAGACAAAAAAAGTTCTTCAAAAATACGCAGATTTGTTTGGCGTTATAGTAGACAAAAAATTTGTTTTTTAATTCCTTCAATCTTTTTTTGAAATATTAATGTTTTTTTTAAAAAAAACTGATTACCTACGCAGAAATCTTGGCATCCAAAATACAAAAACTGACCAAAATTGGTGTAGCCGTTTTTATATAAGGTCATTTAAAATTATAAAAATAAGATTAGAAAGGCTACAGTCCACTTGGGGCGAACGGTATGATACCCTATCCATATCCCTCCCGAAGTATTGGTCTTTGAATGGAAGGAAGGACCATTTTGTCTTTGATTATCGACATATAAGCAATCAATAATCGCACGAATGTTTAGAACAGGTTTTGAAAATTTGAATAAATTCTCTACAAGGATAAGCTAATGGTTTTTCGAAACAATTTTTTTTCCATTATTAACATGGATTTCAATGAGACTGAAAAAGGAATTTTCATGTTTTTTTTTTCGAAAATCAAGTGCTTCCCGATACGAGGACACCAACAAAAGCGACAACCACAAAGACATCAATTGCGCAACATTGAGAACATGGGTGACAATACTCGTTATTGAACAAATTAATACGAGCCACACAACACACAGACACGCACACACACACTTCTGGGAATGAGTTTGGAGGTGAAACTGACAACCCACTGGGTCTCATACGCTTTTGGTAGTTGCGTCTTCCATTAATAACAAAACAAACAAGATCTAGTTTCTCCAACCAGTTCACCAAAAAAAAAAATTGCTCTCTGGCAGTGGAATTGACCTTTAACGAGCATGAGAACGAAGGATTTAAATTTTCTCTTTATAGCCCCGTGACACTTAAAAAAAAAAGGTCCGGTTATCATTTGAGAAGAATATTAACTTTCTATCATAATATCTTATGTAAAGCTTTAATAGTAATAAGTTGTACCGTATTAATTGCATATACTGTTGTACATATGTCCATGTCCACATCCCTATATGCGATCCCCCAAAAAAAAACTATAAGAATATGATGGATGACATTTTAGTTCATTCTATGAAGTTTAAAAAAGCCCACAAAAAGTGGGCGTGGCTAAAATTTTGTATGGGCTATGTACTAGGAAAAATATTGCCTATCTATCTTTTATATCTTTTTATACTTTTTTTCGTTTTCTATGTAAAAACTCTATGTGGCTAAGTTGTGAATTAGTTCAATATCTACATATTTAACATTTAATTTAATACTTAACCATTTCGGTATATGCATAAATATATGTTCTATATTTCAGCTTCCAAGCTTTAATTTGAATGCCTCAAAAGTTAAGACGGACGTCCGGAGGATATTATTAAATCATTTTAGGTTTTGATCCTAATCATATATGTATGATTATATTTAGGGGTGTACGACGAATGCTAAGGGGGGTATGCATATGAATGATATGTGTCGAAATAAATATACACTTAGGATAGAGTATAAATATCGTACAATTTTATTAGTAAAGCAATGTTAAAAAACATCATAAAATCTTAAATCTATATTCGTTGAAAATAATAATAAGTACTTATAATAATATTATAATAATTAAGTAAACTAAATATTTACACTTTAGACCCGTTATACTCAATATAAAATTAATGACTCATTTTGCCACGTGTCTACTACTACTATAATTCAGTAGTCTCTAATTTCTTAACCAATGCATGTGCATTGTTTGTTAATTTATCAATCTGCTGATAGACGTTAAAGTGTCGATTCAAATCGTTTGTTTGTTCGAATATTTTACAATTTTGTTTAAACGAATTCTGTCGCTCAGCTGACAGGAAATTGTCGTCCAATGAATCCTGCCCTCCTTGACTGCAAAAAAAAAAAGTTGCTAACGTGTCAAGAAAACCAATAATGGATAACAACTCACCTCAAGTTATCGTCATTTTTAAACCATTCATTTTCATATCCTTTAAGCCATATTGGATTTGATCCTTCTACACTGTGCTTATTAGTGTTAGGTACTGTTGTGTTTGGTGGTTCTGGTACGTTACGAATGTCTGACATAGATGGTCGATCTTAAATGTAAAAGCTTAATATTCATTGACTTAATAATTTTAAATAAATTTACTAATCTTACGAAAAATATTAACTTTTGCTGCTCGAAGCTGTCTTCTGTAACCGTTTCTTTGAGATGCACAAAGAGCCAAAGTTACCACCAGCAATGTGGCAAGAAATAAATTAGAAAACAACATCCATACGAACATAGGAGTCTTCGTTTGACCAGCTATTAGAAGTTGTGCTTCGGCTGGTTGTGTGTCAAGCACATTGAATTCCTTAAAAAGTCCATCTAGATTCTCAATATGTTGATCAATTAAACGTAAAACTTTGGGAACTTCGTAGATTGAATTGTCTTCCCTCTTAACTAGATGCATGTAGAGGTCAGTTTTGGTTTTGTCCACAGAGCCGTCCTTATTAACATGCACCTTAAATTCATCTATATTGACAATTGCGTTGGTCACGTTACTCATCGTGCTATTAAAGACATACATTTTTTTAATCAAAATATAAAATGATTCAATTATGTAATTGTATTAAATTAGAATGAATTTAATACAATGCCAATTTGATACTGCTAATGGAATACTTACTCTTTAAATTTATATATTTTTTCCCTTAGTTCCGATGGCTGCAATCTAAAAACGAAACGAACCTTTTGATCTTCTCTCAATAGGTAGATGAAAACATGAGCAACATCTTTTAGGCCATCTGTGTCATTCGCAACGACCATGAAATCAAAATAGCCCTTCATGTCCTTTTGTGGATCGAAGTTCAGTTGTATATCTCCAGTTTTCGCATCAACTAAAAACGGTTGTTTTTCTACATTTTCTAAGCCTTCCGATAAAGTCTGAGTTATGTCACCAACTTGATAGTATGAAATTATAGCGTTTTTCCCGTCGTCGGGATCATATGCGTCGACTTTCATGAACTTAGTTCCAAAATCAGCGGTTGTTGTGAAACCACCAGTGAATATTTTTGAAGTAAATTTTGGTGGGTTATCGTTGATATCTAAGACTCGCACCAATACGCGAACTATGGTGCCATCAGACATTAGATCTTCATCATTTAAGAACGGAACGTTATTCTCAGTCACAAGTTCATTGCTCTGTAAGCTGTTAAGATACTGATAGAGATCGTTTGGATTTTCTTTGCTGCCCCGTCCTGTTAGTGGCATGATGTGGGGCGAATCAGTTCGACGATTCGCTAAGTGTGATTTAGATGCGTCATAGGAAAATTCAGAACAGTTCTCAGTTGCCCGAATATAGAGGGTATGGTTGGCTTTAGTTTCTCGATCCAAATCTTTGTCGGCCACTAAAATGTGAGTCTCAGGATTAAGTGTGAAGAAACCCTCTTCGTTGCCAAGAATAATGTAGTAACAAACGGAACTGGGTGGATCATCTAGGTCATCCACTTCGTCCTTGTCTATTGTATCCGGTAGTTTGACTCGTTGGCTTCCAGGTTCTTTATGTTCTATAGAATGAGTTTAAAATGTGTTCTTAAAAGCCTACAAAATTCAGTACATACCAGTGAAGTTAACAGCAATTTGTTCGACAAGAAATTGTGGCTCATAATCATTAACATTTCGCACATAAATTGTAAGATCTAAGTCTGTGCTCAAAGAAGTTGGAATACCTTGATCGTAAGCCTCAATGCGCACCTAGTAGATAAGAGAAAAAATCTTTATAATAATTGCTATATTTTATATACATTTGAATATCAACCTCATAAAGCCTCTGTTTTTCTCTATCAAGGGCTTCTCTTAAAAATATCATTCCACTATCAGGGTCAATGTCAAATGTCTTATAACTTCCCATAGGATCTGGTTTCAAACGATATCGCACTAAAGCGTTTAAGCCAACATCATCATCTGTTGCGTAGACTTGCATAACCATTGTCCCAATTGTTGCATTCTAAACAGTTAAACTTGTTATTACCCTTATTTAACAACCAATCGATAAATGATATGTACCTCTGGTATTCGTAAAGTTGTATTATGCATAGGTGACACAAATATCGGCGCATGATCATTAAAATCCGATATACAAACATCAACGGATTTTTTGATAATATTTGTCGGCGTTCCCAAATCTCGAATTTGTAAACCTAGAGAGTAGTTTCCATATTTGCTTTTAAGCGAAGACCTTGCAAAAAGATGTGCTGTCCACGGATCACTTTGTCTAAGCTCGAAAATGCCTTAGTTGTATATAATTTGGTAGTTAGCAATGAAAATATTTGAAATTAATATGTTATTATACCATCTGAGTTCCCGGTAGAAATTTTTATGTCTAATTGACCATTCGGTAAGTTAGGATCATCGGCATCCTTTCCATGAATTGTTGTTATTACCTCTTTAAGATCATGATATTCTGTAATTAAAACGCATCCAACTGGAAGGGTTACCTCTGGAGGACTATCATTTTCATCTAAAACATTTATTCTATATTAAAAGAACGAAAACACAACCAATTGTAATAAATTTTTCAAAAGATCATAACACATTATTAATCAATCCAAAGAATAACTCGTACGTTATTTGCTTGAAAGTATTTCGACTTTCTCCGGCTAGGAATCCAAACTGATAGTTATCCCAAGCTTCAATGACAAGCATATAGACATCTTTAGTTTCTCTATCCAACTTATCCACCACAGTGAGTACGCCCGTATCGGCATCAATCGAAAATTTACCCTGAAATCGGATTTAAAATTGTGAACCGTTACGAATCCATACCATACCATCTTCATGCAAACCTGTGAACTGATACGATCCATGAGAAAGGTGATTTTACCAAAATCCCCAGAATCTGCATCTGTTGCTCTGATTGTGCCAATCCTAGTCCCGATGGCTGCATTTTCACTTATTGTGTAATTTTTAGCACCCGGCTTAAAATATGGGTTATTATCATTTTCGTCCAAAACAGATACATAAACGTCAATAAGAGAGGACCGTGAAGGATGTCCCGAGTCAGTAGCTCGAACAGTGAAATTCATCCATTGATACATTTCGTGGTCGATTTTGCTGGCAACAACAATTTCACCAGTTTGAGAATCCAAATGTACTAGATTTGTGAAACTAGGATTACCTATATAAAAATTATGTAATCAACTAATTCGTAAAAGTCCTCGGATGACAACATACCCTCCAGTGAATATGTTATCGTTTTATTTTTGTCGACATCGTAGGCAAGTACATTCGCTATGAGCACCCCATTCATACTGTTCTCTGTGATTGTTTTTTTATAAAAAGGCAATTTAAACTTTGGATTGTTGTCATTTTCATCTTCAATTTGAATGTGTAAATAGGCTGTAAGAGACGAAAATACATGCATAAATATGATATGGTTAGTAATAAATTATTACTACCGAGACAAAATATGAAATAGGGCAACTTAATCGGGTTAAAGTATTAAATATATGTTATTTTTGCCTTAAATACAAAAGACTTACCTTCAACAATTTGCGATCCTTTTGCAGCTCCCAGATCTTTAGCAACAACGCACAGTTTAATGAATTCAACCTTTTCCCTGTCTATAATTTTAACAACCTTTAAATATATAAAACAATTAAAAGCAATTCTTCATTGAATTACTTCATAAATTGATTACCTTCAGCATTCCATCAATCGAACCCAATTCGAAAGTACTGATGAAATCATATTCACTGATCTTGACAAACGAACCATCTTCGTTTCTAGCTTCAGACTTACTTTTATTTATTTGGTACCTTAGAATGGGAGTTTCATCCAAATCACTGGCCATAATACGATAAACAACGTTTCCAACGGGTGTGTTCTCCATAATTTTTAATGTTGGCAAGTCACTTAACATTGGCAGTTTGTTATTCACATCCTTTATTGTTATATTAACCGTTGCAGTATTCTTTAATTGAGAAGAACCAAGCCCGCCATCCAGTGCTAGCTAAAAGTTTTTTTAAAATAAGTTTTTAATTTGCGTACATTTAGCACAACGTCTCATACCACTGTTAAGGAGTATAGCATTTTACGTGAACTAGTTAAATCCGGATCAAGTGATGCTCCGTTCGCTACATGGATAGTACCCGTATCTGCATCTATGATAAACTTGTCCTCTGCTCCCGATTTAATTCGATAGACCACATTATTGTTTGGCGATGACCCATCTCTATCAAGGGCTTTCACTTCAAGGACTGAGCTACCACTTGGAAGATCCTCTGGAATGACTTTCTCGTAAAAAGACTTTTGAAATATAGGAAGGTTATCATTCATATCCTGAACGTATACGACAACCGGAACGACTGACGATAACATTGGTATTCCTGAGTCTCGGGCTCTGACTAGCAACTCAATGTTTCGAACACTAGAGTCTCCCTCTGGTGGGAGATCTTCAAAATCAAATGATCGAACTGGACGCAGGACACCTGATTCTTCGTTAATTGTGAAATTCCTTCGATACATCCCTTCTACAATTTCGTATGTTATTTGACTGTTCTCTGTACCATTCAAGTCAATATCTCTAGCCTCTAAGACAAGAGGAGTCTCAAAGTCAACTTTGTTCTCAAGCAAATTTGCTTCGTAGTACCTCTGCACGAATAACGGAGAATTGTCATTGACATCTTCGATGTTTATGATAATCTGGGCGGTATTCCTATTCCCTGAACCGATATTATCCTGAGCTTCCACAGTGAGATAATGGCGTGAAATAACCTCACGATCGAAGGCCTCACCGGCGGGTAGCCGAACAGACAGTACTCCAGAAATTGGATCCAAATTCAAGCTGAAACGAAACATGATTAATATTGTCTCTTTTTTGTACTGTATATTAATATAATTACAGATTAGCAATACCACCTCGTAGATTCTTATATCTTATTCCCATTGTACCGTAATCTCCAGAGTCTCCGTCAAAAGCTGAAATATGTGCAACCATTGTACCAGGTTCACTATTTTCTAGAATCGTCACATTGTAAATAGCCTGCGTGAATTCGGGAAAATTGTCGTTTTGGTCCCGAATATAGATTTGCAGGTGGGCGGAGCTGAAAGATTTGTATATTCAGAAAAAATGAACACATCATTTTGAAGTCAAACAAGCCCCTTACAAATAATTTCTTAGTTAGGAGATCTGTAAAAACATCAGGTATAAACGAACCAGGCAGGTAATAAGACGCAAAATAAATATCTTGTAAGCCACTCGAAAGATTGACTAATTCTGTTCTCAAAGCCGCTTGTAATTCAACGCTCAAAGGAGTGTCGTCAACGAAGTTAAGATAAAAAATTATTAGAACTAACTAAACAGTAAATTTAACCAAGTTTCTGCAAACATTTTTGCGTACAAAGATATAGTTTGTACAATTCATTAAGGGGCCCTAAGAATTTGGTAAAAACTGATGAGACGGTAAACATTATTGAACTTGTTCTCAAAATGGATAGAAAATGTGTGTATAACCATAACAAAGTACAATTTGACCAGAATATATTAAAAAGCTGTATATTCAACAAACTATGCGCTACAATACCTATCTAACAAAGCATTATACCATTCTAACTCACTATTATCAATATGCAACGAATTTTCGTTGGAAAAAGCCAGCGCCTCTTACTAAAATAGCGACTACATAGTGTATTTTTTACCCACCACAGTTTCTCTACAGTAACCACACTAACCTCCACTTATCGGGATCCTCCACCTCCCTTGCGAACAATGTAAAATTCATTTCCCTGTGCATTTCGTAGTCGATCATTTTCGGATCCCTTACTCGGATCAAAAACGTGGCTTCATTTACCGCTAATTCTGGTACAATTTCGAATATGTCATTGGGCGGATCCATGAACAGTCGAAATGTTCCATTGTTACCAACGTCATGGTCGAATACGAAATTGTTCACATCGTCGATAAAACTCAGCGGAGTATTTACTTGAGAGTTCTCGTTGATCTCACAGCGGTAGAGCGGTTCACTAAAGGTGGGTGTTTCGTCATCAACATCCGTGACAATGATTGTTATTTCCGTTTTGACGGACGGTGGTGGCTACACAAAAAGGGGGAACTAGGAATTTAATAAACGTCGGGGGTATATTCAATTCAAACTTACATGTTGCTCAGACACTTCGGTCGCGGTGATTTTAAGAATGTAAGCTCCATTTACTTGTTTACTTGTGTCCTCTCTGTCCAAGGCCTGCAATGTGTAAACAGATCCGGTATTCTGCTCGATGCCAAATAGATCGTTCGATTCTACGGAGTATTTGATTGGATTGTTAATGCCACGATCGCCATCGATCGCTTTAACTCGCAACAGTCGAGTGCCCACTGCAGCATCTTCAGGAATCCGAGCGACCGCCTGCACTTGTACGAATTCTGGCGGCTGATCTTCGACATCCTTAATTCTGACTAGAATTGCAGCTGTTCCTGTATTTACTGGACCCTGATTGGCTCTATCGATGGCCAAAACCCGCAACTGGTAAAGGCTCTTTGTTTCGTAGTCAAGCTTACCAGTCAGGCGGAGTATACCCTTTCCCTGATAAGTCGATATCGAGAAAACGTCATTGTCACCGTCCAGCTCCTGTAGATAATACACAACCTGACCGTACGCGCCTTCGTCACTGTCGACGGCCTCCAAAGCAGTGACAATTCCCGGTCGACTATTTTCGGGAACCTCAATCGCAGATTGATACGGTCGGAATACAGGTTCATTGTCATTAATGTCTTCTACCAGCAGTAGGAAACTCTGCGTTACATAATTGTATTCACCGAAATGGTGATTGTCCGTCAATGTTAACACAATGGAGTATTCATCTTTTGTCTAAAAATAAGCGAATTAGCATATGATGGAGGTGACAACATTGGGTTGTTCTTTAAACTTACCTCTCTGTCTAGCTCTTTGGCGAGATAGACATTTGCTTCGTTTGAGCCGCTATTCTCGATTCGAATTACATCACTATCAGGTGAGGGACGCTTTCCAAACGTTAATTGATCGTTGTCAGGGTCATAGCCCTTTAGGCGATAGATGAGTGTACCTTTCGATGGCAATACGTGAGTACTTATTATCGTATTTTGATTCTGAAATTAACTCACCGACTGCTGTTTCGGGACTTTCTTTCAGCCTCAGCACGATTTCCGATTGTCCCTCAATAACGAATCGTGGGGGCCTATTACACGTCACACCTCTGAAGAAGCTTGCAAAAAGTGTTACTATGCACGATGTTATCAGTAATCGAAACCGTTTTAAGCGCACCTTTTTAAATTTGTTTCTTTGGTTGCATATTTGTGGCTGTAACATCAGAACAATATTGTGGGGCATTACTGCCTGCGATGTGTGCTGTGCCTGCAGATAGAGTGAGCTTATGATACAACTGAATTTAATTGAGCCATGAAATGCAATTGGCACATCAAAGCATACATGAGTAAGAACTTTGGTAGATATTACTGCGTTGAAATTGGAGTCAAAAACTTGCATGCATGGTATCAGGTATTCTATGCAATTCAACGGAATTCGATAACCACTTATGTTTGCTGATAATGTATTTCTAAAATTAAAAAAAAAAATTGGAATACATTTCCGTTTACAAAATCAATGAAAGAACTGCAAATACAGCTTAATTGCATATTATATGTACGTTAAAATTTGAAATGTTGTGGTAATTTATGGGTAGACGTAACTTAATCAACGTCATGAAAGACAACGTTGGCTGCAAACAGAAAGAGGGCACAAAGTAATAATGACAAGGACGATAATGCAGATTTAACGTTATGATGAGAAGATAGGCAATACATAGAAGTGGGCTGCACTCAGGTATAGGGAATCGCGCGGTGGATTAATAAGTAAGCTGGATCATATTGAATTGTTGAATATATAGAATTGTGATATATAGAATTGTTGAATATTTTAAATTGCTAAATGACAGACGACTAAGACCATGCCAGTTTAAGGCCATTTTTTACTTTTTTACCCGCTCTAAAGTCAGGATATATGGTGACGCTTAACATCACGCTTCATACCAAATTTGAATTGTTTAACATAAGTTGTTAAGTTTTACAAAGAAAAGATCGGTAGAATTAAGAAATTCAGCAACGCAATTGCGTTCAAAACATGAATGTAAACGTATCTGTATAAATGAACACTATGTTTTGTATTTTATGAAAATTTCATAATCTAGATATGATGTCATGAACAGGTCACAAAGAAATTCTCAGAAATTTTTGAATGTGAATATTTAATAATATGATAACCACACTGTCAAGGATACGCCTTGGGTTAATCATAAACAATATACTTTTATTGTATCACAAAATATTGCATTCGAGGTATTTCCAACGTAAACACTGACACCGCACTTTAGCAATGTGTTATATGTTTTGACAAAATACGGAAGTTAACAAGGGCACTGGAATCCATTATCCAAGGTCGAACAATTCGTGCTATTTTAAAATGTGGGTAAGAAGTAAATATGTACATCTTCGATTTAGGCACGTTTAAGAGTTCTCTTTTCATAGGAATATTAATTAACGCTCTCTATTATACCATGTACATTGTTTGATGGTAAATCTATGAGAAACTGTAATATAAAAATCGACAACTTGTTCCAAAATGCGAACACCGTAGAATATATTCTTCGCTATTTTGATAGGCTCGCCTTTATACCTCCAGCATACAATTTTTTTTAAAAATGTTCACATATATTTGTATTAAAAAAAAAGTTAAAAATAAAAATTATGCGGGAAATCAAATTATGTATTCAATAAGAACACCTCTGTAATGAAGAGGTGTTAACATTTCACCTTTTGCAGGTTTATAATCATTTCTAACTCAAAAGAAAGTTCTAACAAATCGTCATCGTCGTTGCCATTAATGGAGTAAATTACGTTTACTTTTCATAAAAAAAAAATACATGGTCTTAATGCCTCCACATTTCACCTCTGTAATTTCCTACTATTAAAATGTTCACATTTCGCGAAGACCAAAGACGACAAAAAAAAGATTGCTCCGACCAAGAGAAACCTAGGTGAGATATGGTCGACAAATTCTTCAACACAGAAAGTAGCGGTTTTTCTAATTTGATTATTTGATGACGGTCCAATTTTATTCAAACTCCACAGAAAACAATTGGATACATGGAAAGAAGTTAAACTCCATACATTTCTACAGACTTGCAAGTTAAAACGCTTTTTCGTTGTTGATTTTCGTCGAGGTGTGACGAAATAAACAAAAAAAGGTTTGCTAAATATGTAGTTTACTTGGAACAGAATCACAAGCCCGCAACGAAGAGAAGGTGACGTTGAACTTGACTGTATCGTATCGAATAGATGGCCTGGCCGGATATGGCTGGATGAACGAATGAATAAAGCTGGATGGCGCTGCCGCTGTTTCGGTACAAAGTACAAATCTATCCGTTGTATACTGACGAAAGTGGTAAATGTGGGCTAAGGTTACGATTCCCTAACAAAGAATGGAATCGAATATTAAAATCATCAACGCTTTCGTATGACGGCCAATTGAAGCAGTCAGCGTCGACACATGCGCCAAACGCATGTTCTTATGAAAAATATATTATGTATGGTGGATACGGTATGTTGCATTTGCTGTTGTAGGACACGAATTAGTGAGTAAAGTACACAAGATGAAATATTTCAAAGCTGCCTGGGGTATGGTGCACTTTCAAGGTTTCGTGTAAAGTACGTCTGCATAGGTAAAAGATTTTACCACAATAGCCCACTCACAATTTTACTCATATTTGGAAGTAGTCATCATATTCATATAATACCTAACCTACACGCATAAATGTTTCATACATATATGTTTCAAATTAACGTGTGTTGTGTTGTGTTGATAGTAAGTATTTATATCCTCAGCTGTATTGTGAGCTAGGTACCTATATATATGAACAACCAATTCTAAACCCACTTTATGTAGCAACTTGTTTTTTGTTTAATGACAGAATACAATAATTGTTTAACTAATATCTACCATTTCAAGCGCTATTGGGGGGTCTTACATGATTATTGCGAAAATGTCAGAATCATGCAATGTTCTTTAGTCGAATTCGAATTTTGTAATTCTTCTTAGAATTGTCTTTTTTTCCAACATATATATATTGCAGCTTTGCAGATCTAAACAACAGCTTAAGTACGCATCCGCGCGTAAGCAAGAAACAAAGATTTCAAATTACAATTTGAAAATTTTAAATTTTCATCGAGCGGGACAAACATGAGAAGTTTATCCAAGCAACTGCTTCAAGATAAAGTATGAAATATTTTTTCACTTCTTTGAAAGATAGATTTAATCTAAAATTTGGAACTTGCAACGTTAAAGCAAATTAAAGCTCTCGTTCAACCCGTGAAAAAAAAATCCGCCAAAAACTAAATGGTTATACATACTGTGTGAACCCTATCCCAAAGGTATACTTATCTTGACAAATAGTTCGTACCACCCCTTTATAATCGTCGTAAACTCATCAAATGCTTTTACGATTTAGCAATATCAGTCGGTCCGTTCATCCGTCTCTGGATTTAAGGCTTTTAATGTAAAGATTTTTAAATTCTCCAACTGTCACTTCAACAAAAAAAATAAGAAAGTGTTCCAAAGCTTAAGTAGACAGAACTAAATTTGACAACAACACGTGAAAAACATACTCGTGCAATGCAAAATTTATTTCAAAATATTTATCCTCCACATAATAATAGCCAAGTCAATTTTCTGTGCTCTGCACTATGTTTCAGTCGGATCCAAATGACTTGGAAACTAATATAGGTAGATCATGCCGTAAAAAGGCGCAGGATTATATTTGTTTTTCTTAATTTCAAATCCGTGGCGACTTATAAGCACCTTAAGCCATCTATATAGGAGTAGTTATGGATATCTCACCAATAATAACCTCTATTTTCTATGTCATTAATAGAAGGTTTTTGTACCTGCTAAATATAGATTCATGGTTCGATGTTATATTTATAATGGCTTTGCTAATCAATGTTCTAATTCTTTTGATTTTGTAACTTATATTTTCAATGTTATTAATGGTGTGTATATCTGCTAATAAAGGATCCCTTCTTAGATATTATGTAATGGGATTATTTTAAAATAGCGCAATCTAGACTCAAGTACTGATAACATTATTATAGTAATACAGAATAAATGTGTCGCGAGTAAAAGCGCCTGAAAAACGTCATCATATTATTGATTTTTCATACCTTAATAAAGGAAGTGCGACATTTTATAATAGGCCGGAGATAAATAAAAATTGAAAATGTAAATTAGTGCGAAATCAGTTTGTTATAAATAAAACCTTACTTGTACGTACGTTACAAAAAAATATGTAATACCAGAGAAGAAACGAAAAACATGGTTAAATGTTAAATTTGCAATTCACGACATTCTTTAGGACCTTTGGTTTACATGTTCATATATTTCGGTTGAGTTAATATCAATCAGAGTATTTACTTTAAATATAGGTTCCCAGGACATATTTTTATTTTCTATAAAATGGAAGCAATCTGTCATTTCAATCCGAGTACAATAAAGTAGGCTGCTGTATAGAATTATATATCTTCTGACTTAAAATAGTTAATATTAAGTTGGATAGTAAAACTAATTTCTTTTATCACGGGCTAGGATAGTTTCTTGTTTAATGACAGTTTCAAAATATTTATCTTCCTTATGGCATGCCAAAAGGATAGAGCCTCCCTTATAGGGACCGTATATATGAAAGCTACTTCAGTACGTCCACTCCATACAAACAGGCGACGAACTTTATTAACGTCTTCATACCGAACAGACGTCGATACAACATTTCTCTTTGGTTCAAAACGCGAAGAGGGAAATGAAAGTAGGTATTTATATTTAAATATATGTATGTATTTTAATATAAATTTGTGTTTTATTTTAATGGTTGATATTGGAACAAAAATAAAAAATTAAAAATTTGTAAATGTGAATGTTCTTGATACTCAGGAATTCAACTCTCTTTCTGCATGTGCAGGTTTCTAACATTTACCAAACCCGATTTTTCTCTTTACAAAATGTATAAAAATAATAATACCTTTTTTTTTCAATTAAATTTGAAAAAAACTATACGCTAAATAAATAATTTATTAACTTTAATCTTGAAGTAAAAAAAATACCGATGAAAGTGACAGAATAAAAAGAAAACACATTTACTAAGATATTGTTCCCTAGAGATTTTTCATAAGGCACTACATTGAGAGACAATTGTGGGATACATATCAACCTTCTCGTCCCGTAGCGTTTCGATTTACAAGTGTGTGAGATCAATTACCTCTACAATATATTGTATAACCGCAACAATACAAGAAAATCGTAATTAAAACAAATTTATGTACATGTACCTACTGCACTTGTTCGTTCACGTATAACTTGAACACCTGTGTATTTGTAATTGACTCCACCTGTGTTATAAAAGAGCCATGTAAGCCAAATTATTTAATGGGCGAAAAGAGTAACAGGCATGCGAGTATGTTTCTAGTTGATAATTTCTTAAAACAATGAACAATTTTTAATCCAATCAAAATAATAAATAAAAACAAACACAACCAAAATTAAAAGGGAAAGCGATGAAGGTGAAAATACATTTGGCACATTGGACGTACATATTAAGTAGCTATAAGCATTTGTGAAGCTTATTGAGGTGAACAAGCGCAACTAAAGGAGATCAACACGCAAGAAACAAAATAAAATTTCTAGAAAATGTATGCTTCTATCTGACACCACAGCACTTCTTTGTTAATGGTTCTGAACATCCTATGTGTTGACTTTTGATGCAGAACTACTTTGCATTGCTTAGCTTTGCATGCTAGCTAAGTGTAGTCATGCGACTTTTGTAATTGTACAGCCTCTTTACCATTTAAGAAAGTAATGAGGCGATGTTTCAAGGCTTATAGCATTTGAAAACTAAATTAAGCCCCCAAAAAATTAGAATAAGCTTTTATTTAAAATATGTACATATTTTTTAGTGAGTGCACATTTGAAAGAAAGTGGATACAAATGAATATATCATTTTTTACTATTTGGGGACAAATAACAAAGATCTTTAACTTGAACAATTTTGTAAAGACTCCATATTAAGCGGCAGTAAATATAATGATAACTTGTTGACATTTTCGAAAAGAAATCCTTGAAAAATAGCTAATGATTAAATTAGTAATTAACAAAACTTTCTTTTTAAGGTAAAGTCGTAAATTAAAGGATTTTAATTTATGTGGAATAATTTAAATTTTAAAAACTGCCTGCTTATGGCTGACCTTAGTGAAGAATAGTTCATAAATACTATTCCGGTGGTAATTTAATTTGAGAATAGACTAATATTTCGTCCTTCCTAAATATTTAGTTTTATGAAGTAGAAAAACCAACGAAAAAAATATGTTTTAGCGTAGGTATTTCTTGAAGTCTCTTATGCATTTAATATACATAGTATGGCATAAGAGTTTGAAATTTGTACTCTCTTACTTACTTACCTAACGGGCTCCTGACCTGTGAAGAGTCTCTACCTGAGACACGGCAGCCTTTCATCCTCTATGATCTCGGACACGCTATCCAGACCAAGCGCTTTGGCATCCGCTATAAAACTGAGGTTCAGTCTTTCTTGTCGTCCTGGGGGGCTGGAATTCGAAGATCCTTTAGCTGGAGCACGATTGTCCATTCGCTCGGTGTGGCCAAGTCAATGTAGTCGACGATTTTTGGCTTTGGCATTGGACTTCATCCATATCTGAACTGGCAAAATAAGGGTTCTATAGAGCTAGTTCTTCGAGTTAGCAGTTTTGAACCCACTTGTTTCGCTAAACCGAAGTAGCAGCGGTTTCCTAGAGTAATTCTTTGCCGGATCTCTACTAAGTTGTCATTCTTAGAGTTGATATTCACGCGGAGGTATATAAACTCCTTAACTATCTCGAAGTTTCTGCTATCAACAGTGATATTATGTCCAAGTCAGTGGATGGGTGTTTGTTTGTTTGTTGATAGCATGTATTTAGTCTTGTCCTCATTTACTTCAAGACCAACTAACTTCGCCTGTTCTTCAATAGCCGTAAAAGCTTCTACCACGGTACGTTGGGAGCGTCCGATGATGTTAATATCGTGCGCGTATCCCAGTAGCTGGAAGGATCTGTTGAAGATAACGCCTTGCGTGTTAACACTTGACCTGCGCACTATCTGCTTAAGAACAAGATTGAAGAAGTAACGTGATAGAACATTGACATCCAGTGCATTTTTGGAAGAGTTCACATAAGCATTTAAGAAACCGCATATTGGACCGTAAGTTCTATAGTGTCACGCAACACAGTTGGATAATTGTAGAGCTCCGGACATGGATGATAATCCTGAATACTATCATATGCGGTTTTAAAGTCGATGAGGTGGTGTGTCTCAACTTGAAATTTGTTGGTCTTTTCCATGATTTGCTTTAGTGTGAAAATTTGGTGTATGGCCTATCTGCCGGATGCCAAACTGGTAGGTGCTGAGGAACTTGGAACCAGTTCCAAGACATTCAGTCCTTTTTGGGTACCGTAAATTACTGAACTCACATCTTGAAAAAAAAAATAAATGAATAACCAGACATTTGATTGCTGAGTGAGTATTTCACCCATTGGCAACAGAACATTTAGTTTATGTACTCACATAGAATGGGCACACCGTACACTAAATACACAGAATACATAGAGTCCACTCATTTTGAATGAACCCACTCAGTATCTGTTTCATTAACGATTGTGGGAGAAATGATGTGAAATAATTTTGTAGTAGGGCTGCATTGGAAAAGTGTGTTATTCTTATAAATAAAATTAAACACATCGTTTCATATTTTTTAATACAATGTATCACTTCCTTTTTCCTTCTTTTTTCTCAAACATTTTTAGATATACTTCCATTTGGACATAATGGGCTTCCATTTTGAAAAATCATATAAATATTTTTTTCGATCAGGAACTTTTATTCTCTTCACCTTATGAAATGTAGAAACCAATAATCTATTGCATTCATTTAAGTGGGTGGAATAATTCAAATGGGTGCGTGCACTCATTTAAAATGGGTGGACTCAGTGTACTCAGTGATTTTTTACGGTACATGTTTTGTTCAAATCAAGCATACACTTGAGTATATGAAACCAAGCATTTTACTCATTTTGGTATCATGATCGAATAGTGTACAGTAACTGTCTCTTTTAATACAAGGACTCGTTAGTACGCAGTAAATTAATAGAGTACACTGAAGAGAAAGCAAATGGGTGAATTTTCTATTCGTCATTGACTGAAATTGGGTTCTCTTCTGGCCCCACCACTCTCTCTACATGATTTCTGTATAGCATCTGCTGGAAATGCTGAAATACGCAGCATTCTACTCCCTAGGTTTAATTAGGAAGTGTTATAAGAGCTATACTTTCATACAAGTCTTCAGTGTCCGTTCAATTTTGACTTTTGTTTCAATAAGCAAGTTAAGGCTTAACTACATTCGGCAAAAAGTATACACACGAAAATGTTTTTTCTCTTTCCACACCGTTTGCAATTTGAAAAATAAGCCTTAAGCCTTAAGGCTTAACTACATTCGGCAAAAAGTGAAGTACATACACAAAAATGGTTTTTCTCTTTCCACACCGTTTGCAATTTGTATTTTTCTTTCAACTTTCCACAAAGTGACTTTCTTGAAAGTTAAAGCTTAACTACATTCGGCAAAAAGTGAAGTACACACACGAAAATGTTTTTTCTCTTTCCACACCGTTTGCAATTTGTATTTTTCTCCCAACTTTTCACAAAGTGACTTTCTTGAAAGTTAGACATTCCTCTAACTTCCAAGTGGCACACTTTAGGAAAGTTCGAAAAAAAACTAATACATTTACACAAAAAAGCTGTCACTAGTTACTGATCTTACCCCCTACTCCGAGCGTCGAACTTGCCGAGTTGTAGGGGCTGAGTAGGGTCAATGATTCTCGAGAAGCTTTTCTCTAGATGAGTCCTGAAACCAAAGGACGTTCTTCCCCTGTGTCCTCCCTGTGTTTTCCCCCCCCCCTTTTCTCTTCCTCTTCCTCTCCTTTCCCTTTCCTTCCAGTTTTCATCCTCTTCCCTGGGCCGGACGATGGTGTCATACGACCCGTGCCGAGCGTCAACCTGGCTGGGGGCCCAGTCAAAAAGCCCAGTCGCTAACGGAGTGTCCGGATACCTGGCGCCCTCCGGATTTTGCTAGCCTTGTCTGTATATTGCGGATCTCTGTACAGATCGACCTCCTTTCTCCGCCACTCGTGGGTCCTAACATGAACAATAATAACAAAAATCAAATAAAAAAACCTAATCCAATTCTTAAGACCGGTATCCCTTCCAAACCGGGCGGTAGTACGGTGATTAAACTGTCTACCGGTACAGCTCCTGCTACGCCGAGCGGTGGTACGACTGTGGCTACTCGTGGTCCACCCCGTATTGGCAACAGCAGCTATCCTCATGAGCAAAAGGAAGGTATCCTCCCTAGCAGTGGTAGGATTGTGGCACTTCATGGCCCTTCCACTGCTGGTACTAACACCCCTAGTACGTCTCGTAGTGGAAGTTCGCGACAACGCACTCCCTCGAGGTCGTACTATAAACAACGACGCGAGGCAATACGGACTCTGAAGGTCTTTGGAGCTATTCTGGAGACCAACAGAACTCCTAAACAGGTTGCCAAGCTGAAATGGGCCGAAAATTTTATGACCAAGGACAAGGAGACCAGCGGTGACTTTACGTCTAAGCGCCAGAGGTCGGTGGAAGAAACCGCTCCGGTTTCAAAACGCCCCAAGGTGCATAACACCAGCACCTCCGCCGTTAAACCTCTCAGGTCCTTCAGCGATGTCCTCAAAGACAAAATCGTGGTTGCTGTCATTGATCGTAGCGACATAGACGGCACGATATCTCCCGAACGGTGGCAAACGGTCAAGCTGAAGCTCTTAAGTAGCTTTCTACCCTTCATCAGGGCAACCCCTGGACCGCCACCGAATACTCAAGATGCTGGTTGGCATCAAGGACACGTCAAGCTAATCGCTTGCGCGGACATAAGATCTGTCGATCTCTACAAGTCGGCTGTAAGCAGTCTAGGAGAGGTTTGGCCGGGTGCTAAGCTCGAAGTCGTAGCAAAGGAGAATATCCCTAGCAGACCTAGGACTCGCACCTGGATCCCCATCGAACCACCATCCGCGGATGAAGTCCTGGAAGTCTTCCAGCGCTGCAATCCCTCATTACCCACCCATGACTGGAAGGTCGCTAAGCTGGAAGAGCAAAGGGGTGCCTATAGATCTGCTATTATAGTAATCAACCAGGAATCCCTTGCTCCTTTGGCGCAGACCAACGGCACGATAAGTTTTGGTTGGGAGAAAATCACTCTGCGCGTCTACAAAAAGGATGAGTTAGAGACTGGCAAACTGCCTCCTCACCCCTTAGACTCCGATTCCGCAGCCCCTGACCCGGGTACATCCGTATCCTTTCCTCACATGGAAGACGATGTCTCCGCAGACCAGGCTACCCCAACCAGGCCCACTGCCTCTATTACTGACACGTTGTCGGACATGGAGACGGAGGACTGCCTAAACAAGGTTCTTCTTCTTAGTGAGGATGAACTTCTTGGTTCATCTTCGGAATCAGAGGGCCTAGATAAGACCGTGGTGGAAGTGGTTCTGCCTAATTGTAGCAATTGATGCTGCAGTTAGTACAGATAAACCTCCAACACTCCAAAAAGGCTTCGGCCTCCTTGCTTCTCCGTCTTTCTCAAGATAGAGAAGATATCGTCCTGATCCAAGAACCATGGATTGTCAACAACCTGGTTTGCGGACTCAGGACTCCGGGATACTACGCACTTTATGTATCAGACAAAGGTAACCCTAGATCCTGCATATTAGTGAAAAGTAGTCTTAATGTATTTTTACTACCTAATTTCAGCGGACGAGACATAACCACAGCGAGGCTAGAGACGGCCAAAGGCACGTACTGGCTGACTTCGGCCTATCTCGCCCATGATATCGTGGGAGATCTCCCAGGTAAGACCCTGGAGGATCTTGTAAAAGAAGCTGAAAAACACAACACTGGACTCATAATTGGATGTGATGCCAACGCTCATCATTCAGTATGGGGCAGTTCCGATACAAACTACAGAGGTGAGTCACTTTTTGATTATATTTTACACACAAATCTCATTGTTTGCAACAGAGGTAGTGAACCTACTTTTATAACCAGAAGTCGACAAGAGGTCTTAGACATAACTCTCGTCTCTGATTTCATCATTGAATTGATTGGTAATTGGAAAGTCTCGTCTGATCACTCGTTTTCGGACCACAGGTACATTCAATTCAGTCTAAATGATGACCCTCCCCGCCAATCAACCTTCCGGAACTACCGCAAGACAAATTGGCTCCTGTACAGAGATTCACTTTGGCATTCAGTGAGCTCTATGCTATTATGTCCCCCTCATGACACCAACGAGCTTGATAATAAAGTCAGGGAACTCACTATGGCTCTAAATAAAGCATTGTCCTCCTCATGTCCTCTCACTAGACCGAGAGGCAAGCGTAAGCCGCATTGGTGGACATCGGAATTGAGCCCACTTAAGAATGTCTGCAGGAAACTGTTCAATAAAGCCAAGGCCACACGAACAGATTCTGACTGGGATGCCTACAAAGTATCCCTCAATTCCTATAAAAAAGTATTGAGGAAAGCCAAAAGAATATCGTGGCGACTCTTCTGTAGCAAAATAGAGGATACCTCCGAAGGTTCTAGGCTAAGGAAAATCCTCTCTACAAATCCAACGATGCCCAGCTGTCTCAAAAAATCGGATGGCTCTTGGACTACGTCTAGCGAGGAATCGCTTAATCTGCTATTAGATACCCACTTCCCAGGCAGCTCCCATGTTATAAGTAGTACGAACCCAAACAGGGCAAGGACTCACATAACCAACATTAATGATCTAATCACCAGGGATAGGCTACTTTGGGCGCTACACAGCTTCAAACCATATAAATCGGCGGGACCAGACGGCATTATACCAGCCGAATTACAAAAAACATCAGATATTATTCTTCCGGTGTTGGAGTTAATTCTGAAAAGTTGTATTGAACTGGTCCACATTCCGCTGTTATGGAGAGAAGTGAAAGTCGTTTTCATACCCAAAGCTGGCAAATATTCCCATGTCACTCCGAAAGATCTCAGACCCATCAGTCTATCATCATTTCTCCTAAAAACTCTAGAAAGATTGATAGATATCCATATTCGTACCAACATTGACAAAAGGCTGCTGTCTACCTCCCAACATGCCTATTGCAAAGGCAGATCTGTAGAAACAGCCCTACACTCGTTAGTACGTTCAATTGAATATTCCCTTCACCATAAGGAGTATACAATGGTAACCTTCCTCGATATAGAAGGCGCCTTTAACAACGTCAATACATCCGCGATCTCAACTGCACTGTCGGATCTAAAAGTGGATAACACACTTAGCGAGTTCATTAATCAACTACTAACCAGTAGGATTATTAACTCAAAGCTGGGTATGACCTCCGCCAGAAGATCTGTCAGCAGGGGAACCCCGCAAGGAGGAGTCCTATCCCCACTTCTTTGGAATCTTGTGGTGAACAAACTGCTTGTTATCCTGGAAGGAGAGGGCTGCAAAGTGATTGCCTATGCAGATGACGTTGCTATTGCCGTATCGGGGAAGCACCTTAACACCTTAAAAGAACTCCTACAAAATGCTCTTAACAAGCTAATAAGATGGGCTGACGGTTGTGGTCTGGGCGTCAATCCCCACAAAACCGAACTTGTCCTCTTTACTAGGAAATACAAAATCCCACGAGTTGACCCCCCTTCAATCAGGGGTACCAGCTTAGTCTTCTCTGACGAGGCCAAATACTTAGGTCTCATCCTGGATAGGAAGCTCAACTGGAAATCTAATATACAAGAAAGAGTCCGGAAAGCTACGGTGGCACTCTTTTCCTGCAAAAAAGCTATTGGAAACAAGTGGGGACTACAACCCCGAATTACTCACTGGCTATATATCTCGGTTGTAAGACCGATACTAACGTATGGAACAATTGTCTGGTGGACTGCCTTAGAGAAAGCGATAAATCGTGATAAACTGGGCAAAGTCCAGAGATCAGCATGTTTATGCATAGGCGGAGCGCTTCGCACCACTCCCTCAGCTGCACTCGACATTCTGTTCCATTTGATACCCCTTGACATCTTTAGCAGACAGACGGCTGCTACCACGGCCACTCGCCTCAAAGCAACTTCTCAATGGGCCGATAGTGAAATCGGCCACTCTGCAATTCTGAACATACTCAGAATCCCTTCTAGGAATATAGACTACACCACACCCCAACTGCTGTTCGACAAAAACTTCCAGATAACCATCCCCCCTAGATCCTTTTGGGAGGATGCCTTGCCGGAAGAAGAATCAATCCATTTTTACACGGACGGTTCAAAAACAAATGATGGAGTGGGTGGAGGTGTCTTTTCAGACAGGCTCAATCTCAGTCTCTCCTTCCGTCTTCCTAATCATTGTAGTGTTTTCCAGGCGGAAGTTATGGCGATAAAGGAAGTCTTGTCCTGGCTAAGAAAGAATGTGGTATCCGTAAAGGATATTCGAATCTTTTCGGACAGTCAGGCCGCCATCAAGTGTCTGGACTCTGTCTCTATTAACTCTTTAGTAGCCCTAGATTGCCGTTCATCTCTAAAGGAGATGGCTGAGCAGTTCAACATTCACCTTTGTTGGGTGCCGGGGCATAGGGACATTCCGGGTAACTGCAAGGCCGACGAACTCGCCAAACTTGGAACTACCCTCTCAATCTTGCCTGAAAAGGGCTCCTTAGGCACACCAGTTTCCACGTGCAAGCTCTGGTTTAAACTGGATGCATTAGAAAAAACTAATCATAGATGGACAAATGGTACTACTTGTCTGACAACGAAGCAGATTTGGCCTAGGCTGGATCCAAGACGCTCAAAGAGCTTGATTACCCTTAATCGATCGCACATTGGTGCTACAATTGGTGTCATAACTGGACACTGTTTGTTAGGCAGGCATGCAGCAAGGCTTGGTGCCTATTACAACGACTTCTGTAGGAGCTGTTTGGACGAGGAAGAGGAGGAGACTACTCTACACCTTCTCTGCGCATGCCCTGCTCTCTCTCGAAAGCGAAACCTCCATTTGGGGGCCTTCTTCTATAATGATCTTAATGATCTAAACTCAACCGACCCAAAATGTCTCTCACGCTTTATTAGCTCCTCAAAATGGTTCAACGTGTAGGCAGAAACTTCAGATCCACGTGGTATCACAATGGACCTATATTGGTCTAAGTGAGTCAGACTTCTATCTGACTGCCACTTCAACCTAACCTAACCTAACCTACTGATCTTACGCTTAGATGACTCTGGATGCAAATGTTTCTTTCTTTCGTTGGCAAATTCTTCCTGTTTTGTTTATTCTTTCTTAGAGCTTTTAAAACTCAAAATAGATTCTTAGTCCAGTTTCTGAATACGAGGGGCAGCAGCGTGTGTATGTGAGCTTTGAAAAAGTCACTTTTTCCACTATTTGCCCGAGTTTAAAAATACTTTTAACGTTATAATGGTAAAATCCGTAAGTAAAGGAAAGTGCGGAAGTAGATAAAATTAAAGAAGGGATAAAATCGGGAGGATTCAAATAGGGAGGGAGCTACTCGTTCTTATCGACCAAGACTCTGGAAGACTCTGGGCATAGTCTATAGCTAAAAGTTATATAAAAGGCAAGTATTAGTGTATTTCGAGCGAAATCAATTTTCGACATTATTTAATATTTATTGGGAGTATTACCAGGCTAACTAAGCTGCCGAAGCAGAGCCCAAGTAATAAGACCAGCTTTTGATTGGCCTCAGTAATAAATAATGCGAAAATTAATGTCCTTCTTAAACTTATGAAGGTCGAACCGACGAACCACACATACTACACCAGTAGGGCTGCAGTAAAGTTGATTCCTAATCATTATATCGTCAGAAAGAAGAATCAAATACTGCATTTATTGCAATCTGTGACATTTGAAGCTAAACCAAAATAAAAGTCGCAAATAAGGAAGAAACGATTGTTGATTGTTGTAGAGTAGTGTGGCTACTAATCGGTATCGGCGATGCCCGGTGATGTAACTATATCTACACATCAAGTGTTCTTATTTTACCTCCCCGCCTTAAGCACCGGATAACAGATACCTTACGTGAACTACTTCGACATATTAAGAAAAGAGTCCAGGTTAGGGGCTGTATGGCTGGGGTAACTTTCCGACAACGTCAAAAATCGTTAAGTTTTGAGAGAGACAAACTTCTTCAAACGTCAACGGACACTACATCCCAAGTTTTGCTCAAAATCTTTAGTCTGTCCTACGCGGTATAAGGCATATAACTGCGATCCTGAAAATACAATGGACAGGTAGAGACAAAATTGCAACATGCATTACAGCTGCTATAAAAGATTGCATTTATTAGGATGCGGATTTGTTGTGGGAAATTTTTCAGTATGTAAATATTTTTACAAATAATTTTCAAAAATAAATTAAAAATTGGTGGTTAACAAAATATGTACATATATATTATGCGTATTCTCCACAGTATATTTTTTTATTTTCTGAAGCGTAGCTATGTGCACCAGACATTCTCTATAGTATTTGAACTGTGTACACATATGTAGTTATGTATATAATATTCGGCTCTGTTTTGATTTTTTTTTAGATATTTTGGAGACCATCACCGGCTAAACGTTCCAAAAGAAAACACGTCAAGTGTAACAAGTTATTTCAGTTAACTTATTTCGAAATAATTTCAACGGTAGAACTATTTACTTAGTAACTCCGAATTAATTGTAAAGCATACACCTTGAAGCAAATTAAACTGACCACACGTCATTGCAAAACAATCGGCTTCACTTGAAAGTACCTATGCGCGAAAATTATTCGTGTGTAAGTCCAGTGAGCAAATTGTATAAAGTTATTGGGACACTGACGATGTTTTTTTCGTTGGTCATCGTGTAATAAATTAAACACGAAGAACTAGGAAGGAGATGAAACCATTTGATTGCATAAGAATACATGAAAAAACATTGAAAGATAAATGTGTCTTCATCAAACAGAGAAAGTTAAGTATGCGTATGCAAATAAATTAGTTTGATAACATTGGCATATAATTACAGAATAGTTACTTTGCAGATAGTTACTATGCAATGAGATACAATAATTATTCTCTCGCCCCCATAGTCCTCTATAAGCCCTCCTGTTACTTGCACGCAAAAGGAACGAAGTTTTTGCATGGAAATCATTAAGCCGTCTTGATTGTTGGTCAGACTTTCGCAAGTGTTCTACCGTCTGTAAGCAATATTTTTAGGTCTTTAAATTTAATCTAGGATCATATATTTGCTGGGGTATCGAAATGGCTAAATGTAAAAATTTGTTTAAAAAGTCCACTGCCACGCCCACTATTTAGAAAAAAAAAACATTTTAAAGCTAAAGCCAAAGAGATAAAGACCTTCACAAGCTTGTGATATAAATTTGTTTGACAAAGTTTTTCTTAAAACAAGATAACAAGAAAACAAGATATTTAGCTAATATTAACTTTCTCGTATACTACTAGGCATACTAAAGAGAAGGTTAGTGCGATCGTGCGGAAATTTCCAGTATGAGGGATGATATTACGACTATAGAGAAGTCCAAAAAAGTGCAAACGGTTCGACGGATTTGCTTCAAAGTTCGTGCATAAGGATACATCCTTTTGTAAAAATCACTTATCATTAATTTTCTAATGATATGGGGCCAAAAATACTGCATACGCGCTTCTTGGAAAAAAATTTCGATTAACGGTAATTTATAAAACCGCCAATATCTCGAAAACCAACGAAGCGAACTCGTTTTTTGAAATAATTTTTGTTTTTTTTTTCATATAACGATTTTTTTAAATTTAAATTAAATTCGTTTTCTCAAAAACGGCCATTGACATTTTTTTTGTATTTTGGACAATTATGTTAAATGGTTCAAATGATCGAAATAACACCAAAATCGTCGGTGCTGTTTTTGAGAAATTAATTTTTCAAAACCTAAAAAGTGATTTAAATAAATTTTTAACCATTTTGGGATTTAACGCATCTCATGTACCGAGAAAGCTTCGTATGACACAGTCGTGCGCTTTATTTTTTCTAGTACACCACCCATACAAAAACTTTTTGGTGGCATTTTTTTAAATGTATATCTCATGTAAAATGAAATAAAGTGTTATCCACCCTTAACGCCTTTTTCTTGCATGCATGCAGGCATATGGATAGGGTATAATACTGTTTGCCCCAAGCGGACTGTAGCCTTTTCTTGTTTCTTTTATATAGCATTATTATTAGTATAACACGAGTACCATTTTTACTAGAAAAGCAAATTACGTTCACTACCGTTGGATTGCGAATGCTCAGGTCGTATGCACCTATTTGATATTTCTTATTTTGATTATGTTTCTAATACATGCTTCCATGTTACTAGTTTTTACTTATTCGTAAAGTGTACACATTTCAGAGGATAAAATGGCGCACGATTTATCACTGGACAACAGGAACGAGTAGGTGATGTTAATGTGATGCTTTAATGATGCGCATGTTTATTGAATAATTTTTCATAAAATTATGTATTATTATTATTGTTATTAAAAAATAATTGGATAAAATAAAATTGATAATAACTAAATTACAAAATTCAATAATAAATAATAATAATACAAAATTATATTTCACAAAATATTTACAAATATGTAGTACTTTTAGCAACCCAACGGTAGAGTTCTGTTCTCGAACAGTTTACCGAGTTTGGAAATTGAATAAGCTGCATTGAGGTAGAAATATATTATAAATTAATTCTCATAGAAAAACTCAAATGTTTTTACATCTCATAGCATTTATTTCATTATTATTATCAATTCATAAAAAAAAATTGAAAAACATAGACTTTTTCCTATTCTCGAGAACTTGTTTCCCAAATCCGAACACAGAGTTTCCATATTCCGAACACAAACGGCCCATATAAGACCTAAGGCTTAAGTTCTCAAATGCCCTTAAGAACTTAGCCACTGCAGCCACGATAGATGGTTAATCAAGCCTATTATTTGTAATTGTTAGCAATATACTAATAAAATGTACGACCCACATTTGTATTTATAATGTTTGAATGCATTTTCTGACAACCACAGGACACAACGTTTCACCACTTGCACTGAAAACGAGAACAACCGTCAGATTATTTGACCTGGTATTAATTCCGAACTCCTTTTGGGCCAATAACGTTCCCGGTTTTCAGTGCAAGGCTGAAAGATGCTTTGTCGCTATTGAAATTAGGGTTCTCTTCTTCCAAATGTTTTTTCGAATCGTGAATTGAGAGTGGTCTCTTTTCTTATTATTGAACTGGCCTTACCGATGGTCTCAGGAGTACATACATTTTGATTAATTTTACTGACATATGCGATGATATTAAATTGTTCGAATACTGGAAACCACAAAACTGCCGTGTCTCCTTTTTTCGAACACCTGTTCGTTGGTGTTATATGGTGCTATGGTGAACATAAAGGTGTTTGAAAATGGAAATACCAATTTTGTTTGCAGTTTTGGTAACACAAAATCTATGACTGTATATTTTTCTTTAAATTCCTTTGGAAAAATTAAAAAAATTAAAATTAAGCAGTTGCTTATTCCCAAACAAACGTTCGGAATAAGGAAACTCGACAAAATGTCAAACACTAAAAAGAATAAGAAAAGTTTTTTTTTTTTTGCAAATTTTTTTCAAATTCAATTCTTTCAAAATATTTGAAAAATAAAACACTTACAAGTACTTACGTTAACATTTTCCTTAAACAATTTCCAGTTTCCCGGACGCACACTACAATTTTTTTTTTTGAATTTCACAAATAGCATTTATGGAAAGTATTCTGTGAACTGATCATATTTTAGCATAGTTACATTATGCAGTTTGGCAGCAGCTCATCCAAACACTTTCAAACATGCACCGGATTTCGGCAAAGAGATGCTCGTGTGATTTCTTCAATCTTGTTCTTGAGCAGATAGTGCGAAGGGCAAGTGTCAACGCGGAAGGCACATATCAGTCCAACTGCTGGGATATGCGGACGATATAGACATCATCGGTCGGTCTCAGCATGCCGTGATAGAGGCTTTTAAGGCTATAGAAGAATAGGCGAAACTATTTGGCCTTGAAGTGAATGAGGACAATACTAAATAAATGCTATCAACAAACAAACAATCATCTGTCCACCGACTAGGCCAAAATATCAGCATTAATAGCAACAATATCGGATAGTTAAGGAGTTTATCTACCTCGAGGTAAACACCAACAGCCGAAGAATTCGGTTTGGCAAAACAAATGGGTTCAAAACTCCTGATTCGAAGGACAACTGGAAGCAGCGTGCCCGGGATCGCTGAGGATGGAAGGCTGCCGTGTCTCTTCACGGATCAAGAGTCCATTAAGTAAGTAAGTAAGTACATTATTCTATCCGTGAGAAACTCTTTGGGATTGGAAAAGGAATGTGCCGCCGCATATTTGTTTTGGTTTGTAGGAAAACATTGAAAAAACAACGAAGTTCGGAAATAGGTGCCACTACCCTACTTCTTGGCTCCGGTTTTTTTTATAAAATTGTCATAACTAAATTTGTTCTTAGGTTTGAAAGGTTCACAATGGTCGACAAATAAATTGATAAGGCTTGCTAAATTTCGTAATGAGATATGTCTCTCCTGGTCGCTGAAAATCCTTTTTACACGATCGTAGGGTTCCAATTGTTGAAGCTCTAGCTTAAATATAACTTCAGATAATGCAAAACACAATATTGTTTACGTTCGTTTTCAAAAATTCACTCACCAGGATCATATGTACTTTAAATATTCAAATCGTGAGCACCCATCATAAACATTCTTTAGATAGATACTTTAATAAGTTATTGAAATAAAAAAATAAAGAATTAAAAAAGGAGGACTTACGTAAATAGCTATCCACTTCAAAATCCATTAACTTCTGCGGAGACAAAATAACTTAAAATGTAATAACTTTCCACTATTAGAGCAAACAACCAACTGATTACTTCGTCGACGCAGCAGACGCAAGAGCACACGTCAAACACATACGTATATGAACAATTTTATAGGGACACCCTAAGTGTTTTTACCCACTTTTGATCGAGCTGCATCTGCTATCTTGCAAGATATCTTCGGTCACCCTAAACGACACACGAAATTCACCACAATAACAAAAAAAAATAATTAATTCCACGTTTATCGTGTGGTATGGATCTTAGCACCAGCCCGAAAAAAATGTATCAATCGTAGCCGCTCACTTGTAAAAAATTAATATATCTAAGGCACCGACAGATTAATATATCAACACGTTCTAGGATACAGCGAATCCTGCTCCGAGGATTTACAATTACAAAAAAATTACAGTTCGAACAGATATACAATAAGAGTCAACAAGTCATGAACTTCCTGCGATGAGCACGTACGAATTTGAATGCAGCACTGGAAGTGAATTTTGGGTAGTGTTACCCTAGAATTTACAAACAACGAAAAAAACGACAACAACAAAATAAACAAAAAATAACACTTGCTACTCCGTGGTGTAGTTCCGATTCGGCACTCGAATTATGAATGAACAGCGGAAAACATAGTAATGAACACCGAGACAGGTATCTAAGGTACATTACTCGAGTTTAAATTAGCCATGCATAAACAAAAGTGGGGCTATATGCAGAGGTATATCATTGTCGCACCATAAAGTAGAGCTACATCCAATATTGCAGCTTGAGAACATAATTTTCCACAGTCAGCGTCTTAATTAGTTGAACATTTTGTTATTGAAACATATTATTAGTTTGTGTTGTGGGTACCTAGAGTGTAAGAGCTGCATAATTTTCAACAGTCATCGTCTTAATAAGTGGAACATTTTATTATTAAAAAACTATTAAAAAAATAGGATACATTTATACTGTTAGAGCTGCAGTAGCAAACTTTGACTTTAAATAAGCATAAGAGGTTAGCGATAGTAAGAGGCATAGTAAAAATGAGTATTTTTTTGTCGACAGTTCATTTTATAAAGCTAATTCAGAATTATTACATCGGTAAGTTTCAACTTGAATTTACCAAATTAAAAAAAAATAAGTTCACAAAGTTGTTGCCGTCTTTTTTGGACCCCTTTTCTCACAAGTAAGGCTTTGCGGTGAACCATGACTTTTTACTGGTTTACCTAAAATCAATCAAACAAAGGAAAATCTTTAATTTAATAGTAAATCTAGTATACTTATCCGATTTTTTTATAAAAATAAATTAATTGGCGGCTTATAAACGCTTATCCTCGAGTTTTCAAGCAAATATCAATAGTTCATTAATAAAAATCAAGAACTAGTTTTTATGCTTTTAACAGGTTGTATAAATATCATTCAACTTTATTTAGTGGTTCTTGAATTACAGTGGTCACACTTCGAAAATACAGTTTTAAGAAAAAAAACATTTAAAGTTTTCGCATTATCGCAGCACTCCTTTCTCGGGTCCAAAAGCCCATCACTAATTGTCGGATATCTCTGAAATTTTCGTTTTTAAACGAAATCCGTTTAAAAAAATACGTTTAAAAACAGAATTGAGTGTAATTGCAAAATTGTACCGTTTGCGTTAGTCTAAAATGTTTTCTATTCTTGTTATTTTAATACACGATTTAATGTAAATAATAATCTTTAATATGTGTAACAAGTTCTTACTAATTTAATACTAAAATTCTTAACATTCCATTCATTCGAATTTTTAATACGATTTATAGTTTCCAATAGTGCAGAATTTTTTTCACGTACGATTTTATAACTTTATGTCTTTTGGGGGGTGTATGAGTTGGTTCCTGTAAATAAAGGTGTAGTGACAAAGTAAGTGGAGAATTTTACTAAACACATTTTATGGTTATTATTTTGTCTTATATCCTAAAAAATTTTTCTTTTTTCTGTAATATATATACCCCTAAAGATGGGGTTTCCAGAACATCTTTTTTAAAGAGAACATGTTCTCTTCTTTGTCCACGATGTGTTTAACACTTTCTTTTTTCGCTTGGATCTTTTTTTGTTCTCTTTATTTTTCCGGTCCACTTTTTTTATGCTGATTACAAGTAATGTATTCTTTTTTATTTTGAGCTATATGGACACACTACCTAAAGACAACACATTTTGTGTACCCTTTTTTCTTTGGTATATTAACTTTGAGTAAGCTTTTAATTATTTGCAAGGTATAAAGCTTATACGGTTGTATTAATCTACCTTTCTTAGGGAGATAAAATTGTTTGCTTCCATTGCAAGGATGCATATCTTTGACATTTGGCTATCCAATTGTGGAAGTATCACGAAAAAGACCCATCAAGTCTTAGAAGTAGTGTCCGACCGAAGGTCAATTTTTTGACGAACTTCGGCTTTCTTATCACCTTCGGCCGAAGCTAAATGTAGTGCAACCTGATTAACCAGCAAACTAAAATATATCATCCGTTAAAATAATTTGACCTGTATACAATTCATTAGATAAAATAACTCATAATCATAGCAAAATGTATTTTACAAAGAAACAAAATTCAAACAACAATTCTCGGCAAAACGGTTGAAAAACTCAATATTCGGCTTTGTCTAAGCCTTCGGCCTTTTTTCGCCGAAGCCAAATGTTTTGCCGAAGGTGGTAAATTTGGCCGAAAGTAGCCGAAGCCGAATGTTTGGTCGGACTCTACTTAGAAGTATTAACTGAAGTCTTATTTGATGTGAAAAATATGGACATTGGGAAAATAAAAAGTCGCCTTAGCAGTTTGTGCAAAAGTATTGCAAATTATTGGAAAGCCACGAAAAGGGTTAAATCCAAACTTGTGGAAAAGTATTCTGTTTGGTTAGCAACCGTTGAGGAAATTGATTTACCCAGAAATAATCTACAACGCACTCAGAAAGTTGTTTGCTTCAATTCACGTGCCCGTCCAAGAAATGATTATGCGCTATGTAACAAACGTTCAAAACGTCGAAGAATGGAGTTGTAAAAATCAGATGATACAACTACGACTGCACTGCTCAATATTTATGCATTCGTGGATTCGTTTTTTTCGAATATTTTATTCAACTGGCTTATAGGCAACGTATTGAGAAATGGCAAGTTAGAACAAGGGAAGAAAAAATGATATTATCAAATTAGGTTTGGTTGTGTCATCGAAGTGGCGGAAGTGGGACGTCGAATGAAATAACACGGGTAGATTTTTTTTAACAAATCAGCTGTATCAGCTAAAATTACAGGGCTAAGAAAATACCTTACTGATCGTTGCTGCCCAATACTTCAGTGTTTGTCGTCGGGTTATAACACAGATGAAGACGAATTTCGAGAATTCTATTCTATATATATCAATTTTTTACGTTTCCTATTATGTGTTATTATTTTTATTTTGTAACTTATGAATTAAGAAAGAAATTATACGATTTTAATAAATACTTGGTAAGAAATTTATAGGAATTTGTTAGTTATTTTTTGAGCGAAAGCCTGCCCTTTAAACATCACCCTAACAAATGGCAAACAAAATCTAATACAAACATAGTTTTTTGTATTTCGGTTCACTCAGTTGATCTCATTCCACAGATTTATTACCGCCTCTCCGTATAACCTTGCAGTGGTATACAAAATCGATAAAGGTATAAAGTGGGAAGAGGTGCAGGTGGGGGAGGAAGGGGCTAGTTGCAGCAGTTTAAAAGTCAGATGAACAGATGAATAGTCGAATTTGCCAGAGCGTTAAACAGCGTTTACTATAATACATTTTACTGGCATCATTACCATAAAGTGGTTCTTATTTTGAGATAAATCGAATATATCTTGAAGTGTTTTGATTGTAAGAAAACCACGGCGGGGTGGCATTTATAGAGTAGGATGCCTACAACATAATCCCATTAAAATTTTGTGGCGGTAATCCTATAAAAAAAAGTTACAGCCCTATAAAGTTCGCGGTTTTCTGAGAAAAAATAGGCAATGGATGTAAGCTTAATTGCTCATGCTTATTTAGGGCTCTAGGAAATAAGGCCCCAAAAAATAAAGGCAAAAAAAAATTAAATAAGGCCCCAAATATATAAACACGAAACGAAAACAATCTTTTTTTAAATCCCCCCTAGATTTAATGGATTCGCCTAGCTGCCCCCAAGTGGACTGTAGCCTTTCTTGATGTTTTTGTTTGTTTAGGATCAGGTAGCTCTGAAATTTTGTCATATGCGTTTAAAGATATTTAAGTGAAACATTTTTATTTTTAAGTAAATATTTAAAAAAAACACCAACTGGCTACCTTATTTTGTAACTGATTTTTTCACAATCATTTAAATCATAACATATACCCCAATTTTTCGGTCTGTTAATTATACATATTTACCAAAAAAAATCAAAATAAAATAATTTTTACCAACTCTTCATATTATCGGCGCCGCGGCGTATGTTCTTGGAAAATATTGCTATAAAGGTTAACCGCAAGTAAAGTCGTACGTGTTCAATTCATATTGCTACTACTGTATCTACTTCCATTGAGTATGCAGTGTATCCGATATGAAATGCGAATATCTACCGATCAACCAACCTCTTAGGAATCAACTTAACACTTCAACGTCAATATTGACAGCCAGCCTGGTCCTCGATAGAACGACACCTTGTTTTTGTTTATGCCTGTAATGTTAAGGCTCTGCCTTAATGTCAGTAAATTTTGCCACAACTGAGTCACGTCGTCGATTAGTTTTTTTTTCCGCTGAAACCCCCGAATTCAACAGAAATGTGAGTTCGTTTTTTATTGTTTCTTTTTCTTTAATTAAAATATTCACAACTTGTTATATGGGATGTTTGCTGTGATACCTCCCATAGTGACGCTAGCGGCAACGGTTAGTACTTTGTGTAGAACATGAACATTAAGCAAACTGTTTGTTATGGCTATTTACTACGGCAAAGGTTATTGCTGTTAGAGAAATAGAGTTATTGAATGAGGTTCGCAATAACATTTAACAGTAGGTATAGTGAAGGGACCGTGAAAAGTAGTCTCATATTGTATTTTAACGAAACCTGTGGATAATTTTTTTTTACTTCCGTTACATGTATCTGAAACGAGGTGCAGGTCAGTTCACTCAAGTGACTGAAACCAAAAGAAGGAGTCTAGTTCAACCAGATGCATGGGATATAAATTCACCTACTGGTTTGCATTTGAAAAAAAGTTGTAGGTACGGTTTATTTTAGTTTCTTTTTATGACAGTTTGTTCTATTGACATAATTAACGACACTTAATGAAATCCATATTTTAAGAAACAAGAACTATGTAGGTATTTGGTCAATAAGGTGTTTTCGAAGATGTTAATAAAGATCTTAGCCCTCGACCCGTGTACTGTTAAATTTAAAGTTATCGTGAACGTGGGAACACAGTGTATAAAGAAAGTATAAAATCAATCAATCAAAAACCGCAATCAAAGTGAAACAATTTAATTTTTTTATTTAAATAAAAATTATGTACGAACCGTTTTCAAAAAATAGTAATACAATCTTTCGTGTAGCCCTAAAAAATTATAATTTTTTTGAATGTCATACACAAATTCGATTTGAAAATTCCTTGGGGTTAAAGAATTGCTTTTGAAGAGGCAGTAACACGTTTCCGCGAAATCCTGTTCTACCAAACAACAGATGCGTATAAGAAGAGTGGTCTAAACATGACCCTATAGATCCAAAAGACCCTTTTCGGAGATAAACCCCATGTCTTGACAAAAGCGATTAAATACAAAATATGTTGAAGGGGTTGAGGATTCACCAAAGCATCTAGAGCACAGCCCGATGTGCTAAAGAAGAAAGAGTTTGGCAAAAGAGGCAGTAACACGTTTCCGCGAAATCCTGATCCACCAATCAACATATGCGTATGAGAGGAGTAGTCTAATCATGGCCGTATAGATCCAAAGGACCCTTTTCGGAGTTAAGCCCCATGTCTTGCCAGAAGCGGCTTTACACTGCCAGAATTGCGACAATGCTTTATCGGTTTTCGATTCAAGATGCTTGGACTATATAAGTTTTTTTGTCGTCGATTACTCCCAGATATTTGGTTTTGATTTGAAGCGCAGTCTCGCAGGATTTTGTACAGCATCTACTAACCACCGACTTGTCAAGCGGCACAACTTAGTCCTCAATGAACATTTACGATTTTGTATTGACGATAGACAAAGGTGGGTTGATCAGAGTTCTAATAACCCGTAGGCATAAGCGGTTATATTTACCAACACGCATCGATAAAAGGGAGCTGTTTCTGAGCACTATCTATCCAGTTCGTCGGTTATTTTTTTTACCGTTAAAAACCGAATTTCCTGAAACCCGCCATAGTTTGGTCTTGTTCCTATACACTTATTGTTAGATAAAAAATGCTGTGTAAAATTGCATTATCTGACTTATGCAAAAAATTGTGACGACAAGCAAATCGCGAAATAGGTAAAGTTTACTTTAATTGATAAGAAGAATTAAAAAACAAAATATGTTAATTTATGCTCGAAAGAAAAGTTACTTTGCCTTAAAATTAAGCAAACCAATTGTAAAATTACGTTAAAATATCTGCTTCGTTTATAAGGTTATTTTCTCATATGTATCATTTGCTTTTGAAATGGGCACCATGTAATACTGGGCGTTGAGACTAATTACCAAGACGCATCTCATACTCATGTTTGTACTGAACATTTTGTATACCGAGCATAATAGCGTATACAAAATAATGCAATGGACAAAACTGTACCATACAATACCCCAGGTGGCGGACCAGTTCTACTGGAAAATCCACGCTCTTCGGAGGCAGGCTCTACGGATTCTGGGGAGAGCCATTTATTGCAATCTTTTGACCATTTCAAGGGTAGCAAAAGGGTATCTAGATCACCACCATCGGGATCTATACTAAAATTAAAATCAAAAAGAAGTCCTACCGCGCAGAAAGACTTTCCGTGCGTACCCCGGGACTCAACGAAAACTAAAAGCTTCGTACAAAGCTTAGTAAAATCGAACTGAGCAGAAAACCGAGTTAGACCAGCTGAAAGTCGAGAATCTTTGACGCAAAAGCACTCTGAAGGTAAAACGCTAAGTCCAGATCGCCGTTAGCAGCTGCTTATTGAAAAAGGAGGCCACACCCAGACTTACTAGCGTATCAACTAAGTGGGACTCCTTTTGAAAAGACTGCGAAAATAAAATCGATCGTAACGTGTCTCTTCAAACTCCATTTGAATTTAAACTCGAAGTCGGTCAATTTATCGGAGTCATACAAAGTTCAGCCTGGTATAATACTCCTTATAAACGGATAATAAAATCAAAAAGCGAAATAAAATATCCTCAGGAAATAACCGAATTGGTTAAGGAGAGAAGAAAAGCGCGTAAAAATGGCAACAACCTCGCGGTCCGCAGCATAAAACGATATTAAATAATCTATGCAGCAATTTAAAAAAAAAGATCCAGGACTTTAAAAATCGCGAAGTTTCTTAGAAAGCTATAAAAAGCATCAAAAAAGCCAAAATCGCAAGCGCCTCCTATCAAAAAAAATAATTGCGAATGGGCGAAACGAGACAAAGAACAAGCCGACATTTTTGCCGATCACTTAAAAGAAACGTTTAAGCCCTTTGACGGTCAAGAGCTAATCGAAGATATGGCCTTAGAGGGGATACCTTACAATTTTAAAATTAAAAGTGTATCACTTGCTGAACTGTGCTATGAAATACAAAAATTGAAACTAAACAAAGCTCCTAGATACGATTTTATTACGGGACAGGTCCTAAAAGAGTTGCCTAGGAAAGCACTTACTATGTTTGTTTATCTCATAAATGCTTCGTTTTGGTTATTATACGTTCCACGATAATGGAAAGTGGATGAGGTCATAATGGTCCCAAAGCTGGAAAAATCCCCATATGACAAGAAATCGTATAGACCAATATCTCTTTTACCAATTATGTCAAAAGTATTTGAAAACATTTTACTAAAACGGTTACACCCGATCGAAGAGCGCCGATTAATTCCTGATCACCAATTCGGGTTCGGAATTAAACACTCTATAATCGACCAGGTTTATCGAATAACCAATGAAATTGAAAAAGCCCTTGAGGAGAAAAAAATATGCTCTAGCGTTTTTCTCGACGTCTCCCAGGCTTTTGATAAAGTATGGCATACGGGATTAAAATATAAGCTAAAATTAGCCTTTCCCAAACAAATATATGAGATATTAAGTTCTTATTTAGCGGACAGACTTTTCCGTGTTAAGCACGGAAACGAATATTCCGAATTCAAAGAAATCGCGGCAGGAGTTCCACAAGGAAGCGTCCTGGGTCCGATTTTATTTCTAATCTTTACTCGAGATATTGCGCAGGAAGAAAGCACAACTCTAGCGACGTTTGCGGATGATACCGCTATATTGGCCGTGAGTAATACGGTTGAATCAGCAACAATTAAGCTTCAACGGGCTATCAACAGCGTTTTTGAGTGGACAAAGACTTGGCGTATTGTCCTTAATGAAACAAAATCTACGCATGTTAATTTTACATACAGAAATGTAACTACCCATTTTCTTAGACTCTGTACAAATTCCATACGCAAATGAAGCTTAATATTTGGGAATGACACTTGATGCGAAACTAAAATGGAAATCGCACCTAAAAAAGAAACGGGAAGAGCTCGTTATTAAATATAATCAAATGCATTGGCTGCTTGGTCGGTTTTCCAAACTCAGCGTGCAGAACAAGCTGCTTTTATACAAGTAAGTTCTGAAACCGGTTTGGAAATATGATATACAACTTTGGGGTTGTACCAAAGCAAATAACATCAAAATTTTACAAACTTTTCAAAACAAAGTGCTAAGAAAAGTTGTAAACGCCCCGTGGTATATCAGAAATAGTGATGTCCACAGAGATTTGGATGTGGCAACCGTCGAAAACGTTTCGCGGAAACGTGTTACTGCTTCTTTTGCCGAACTCCAAAGAACGGCATGTGTCGGCTGCACAGGGGCCTTCCCTAGCACCCCGGGCTCTGCTCTAGATGCTTTGATGAATCTTCCCCCCCGCGATGGGGTGTACGCTAAAAACCTTTTTTCGCTTAAAGAGAGGTGGAATTTGGAACCATACGCACTTGGATTTTGAAGAACTTGCTCGAGAATTATCCTTTGAACCCTGTCTTATGGATATGCCGTCTGATACAATGATACCAGAAATCCATCTGCGAAAAAACTACCACGTCAACTTTCCACAGGTAACGGAATGGCTTCGGTCAGACTCTGAACCATGGATTAAATGCCATCGTATTTTCACGGATGGATCCAAAACCATGCTGCTGGAGTCTTTTTGGAACGCGATGACATACGACTTTACTACCCCTTGGGTAAAAATGCATCTGTTTTCCAAGCGGAGATTTTTGCCATCCTAAGGGCTATGCGCTATATTGTGAACAAAAGGTGGAGGGCTAGAGGCATTTGCATCTGCAGTGATAGCCAAGCTGCATTAAAAGCGCTGCTACGCCCTCTTACCTCGTCCAAGGTAGTGCTAGAACTCAAGCTTTCTCTGAATTTGATCGGAAGACTGAACACAGTGAATCTTGTCTGGGTACCAGGTCACACTGGCATCCAGGGAAATGAGATTTTGGAGAGCTTGCTGGGCAAGGTTCAGAAGAAGATTTCTCAGGACCCGAAACTGCGTTGGGTCTGCGTGCAGTCATGTCTTCTATTGATTCTTGGGTTTCTCGTGAACACAAGGTTCTGTGGCGTGATTGCGGTGGATGTAGACAGACCAAACTACTGAGCCCGGACATTTGCATAAGGTCAGCATATTTTCTTCTATCTCTGAGGAGAATCGACTGTAGGCTGCTTGTAGGCGTCCTTTCGGTCAACCAAGCTTTTGCTAAACACTTAAATGTGTTGGACTTAAGCGACACCACTACCTGTCCTGCTTGCGGTGAGGAGGATGACACAGCAGAACACTTCGGGGCTGACGTGGTGAGTGCCGAACACTTAAGCTCTTTATCACTGAAGCTCCTTCTCGTTTTTCTTCGAAAGACGGAAAAACTAAGTACATTAATGTAAGGTGTCTGAATGGTAGTACAATGGACCTGTAATTGTGTCTGAGCGCTCCATCAGATAGTAGCAAAAAAAAACTGTGAGGGGGCTCTGGAAGAGGGAGCAAAACCTCTCAAAACTATAAGAAGGGGTACAATAGACCACAAGGTCGAAGTGTATACTAAACCCTATTTAAATTATTATTATTATTGTAACTCTTCAATTTTCAGTATAACCTGTTTTTGATGAACGATGATGGGGATCGAAGACATGATCATTGCAGAGAGAAAGAGCTTTTTTCTCAATTATTTTTATTTTGGCTCTTCTTTTTCTTATTTGAGAAAGAGATTTTTGTGTTCGATTTAATTTTTAAAGGCAGATAATACTTCTTGGAATTTTATATTCTTTGATACAACCTAGCGTGATGTTCCAATGCAAATTCCTTAAAACCATTTATTCACTGTCTAGATGAAATGCTCGTAAACTTTGTGAAATTGCCTTAGATCTAAGATCTAAGATCTCCGATCTTAAAGTGTGTAAAATTGTCTTATTGTTAGTACTAAGGTGAATACTGTTTCAGGGATGGAAAATTCGGTGCAATTGTATGTATTATATGGTAAAACCATTTCTGCAGACTGCTAAACGGCGATGACGACACAAAATCCACTGTTAGGCGAATATATGTCAATATTGACGACGAAAGACAAGAATTCAGTCCACCCGACGAAAATGGAGTGAGGATGGTAATATCTTAACTTAAGTCTGTCAGGGCTATTGGTCTACCTGCAATCTATTTAAGGCAGCAGATGACTTGGTAGAGATCATACACCAACTTATTTCTAAGATTTGGCCTGATGAATGGAACCTCACACTACAGCAAATCCTTGAGAAAACCTAAGAAGTCCAGACCGATACTCACCACCATTTTATCGATTTTGCATTTATAGAAACGAACTATACAGAGCCATGTCTAGTTTTGGCATCCCTGCCAATTTCGTCCATCTGTGCAGTATGACGATGGAGAAAATTCGGTGCTGCATCAAGGTCGGTAAAGACCAAACCGAGACCTTAGATATCAAAAAAGGATTCAGGTAAGGCGACACACTGTCATGGGACACCCAACATCGACAAATCAGCCAGAATGTCACAATCGACAGCTATAACTTTGAGGTAGGAAGGGACTTTGTTTACCTCTGCTCTGCTCTCACATCCAAAATCGACATCTTTTCAGAAATCAAACGGAGAATACCGCTTTCCAATCGCTGTTCCTTTGGGCTGAGAAGGCAATTATGTAGTGTAGCACTCTAATAATCCCAGTCCTGGTGTATGGTTCCGAAGCATTGGACTCTGTCTAATCATTGGTCGTTAGAAAGAAAAAATGTTCGTAAAATATTTGGTGCCGTATGCGTTGATGGTTTATGAAGAAGACGAATCAACAATGACCGACATCGACCAAGTTAAAAACGTCCGCATTGGGAGTTTGGGGGACATGTATACCTAATAAACACCAATGCTCCAGCCCTCAGATTCTTCGACTCCAATCCGGAGGGACAACGCAGTAGAGAAAGGCCTTAGTTAGCACTCAACCAATTTGGAGAGCGCAACTGGAGGCTTATTGTTTGACGCACAGGTCCACCCGGACAGTAGCGTCTCTTAAGTAAGTACAGTAGTGGACAAATAAAAGTCACCACCAGCAAATTTCAACTAAACTTCGCTAAGACTCTCTGGATTCGAATAGTTATTAAATTAACCCCTAAAATATTAGTATTTTACTGTTCTAAATTTATTCTAAAAAAAAAATAATCCTACTTCACTCCATGGACAAATCAGAGCTGCAATTTTAGTTTTTAGTGAAAAAGTGTGGTGGTAACTTTTATTTGTCCAATAGGGTAAGTAAGTAATTCTTTTATGTTCATTTATTTTTGACCGTTAATGAACTGTTGTTGTTTATGTACGGACTTTAGCCTTTCCTTATTTGTTTTATGTTTAATAGATTAATTTGGTGTGTCTATATTTCTATATAACAAAGCATTATATTTAATTATGTTTAGTGTTATCGAATAACGTTCCAATTACGTTCGTTCTGCGGGATAAAGCGTTGGTTTTCATTCCTTCAACATGTCCCAACAGTGATTAGCAAGCGTTATTCTTCGTTTGATTTCTGAGGAGATATCGTCTTCGGATGTGATAGCAGAGCCGTACCTTTTGTGTTGGCTTGTGAGTTTAGCACAATTCTCAAGTATGATGTTAAAAATGTGACATGACAGCGCGTCGCCTTACCAAAGGTTTTGGTTAGGTCTTTACCGATCTAGTAGAGAGTTTTCTCCATTCGTCAATTGTGGACTTACTTGATATTGTGGAAACCGCACTAATTGGGGCCGATCAGATCGTTGAAAAATGGTTTCACGCTCTTGCACAATACGCCAGACAAAATCTTCGACGGAAGGCACATCTAATTTTCTATGGATATCACTGGCGATACCATATGGCATTTTTTATTATTCTTAGCACTTTTTTTCTAATGTTTAAAAAATTATAATTCTATTGGTTTAAGAACAAAGTTGTATTCCTTACGTCCAAACGGGTTTGAGAACTTTCTTGTCTAATAGAACCCTGTTTTGCATGTTGAGTTTGGCAAATCTGTCAAGCTGCCAATGCGTGTAATTCTATGTAATAATGAGTTCTTCCTGAAATGACCTGAAAGTTCTTTTTCGCTGTCCCACCTCTTGCGAAATTCTTAAAAACATCTACATGTAAAACTGTCATGAGAAGCTTCTCAAAAAATAAATTGCCATTCGAATTTGGGATTAAACTGTTCATTCCTGTAAAAAAAAAAATATGTATCTGTGCACGCACAATACCTGGAGCAGCTAGAACGTTTACGTCTTATATTTATTAATTACTCGCGTAAATTTGGTCTCATTGAGGAGAGTAGGTACTCATGACACTTTGACTTTAATTCATAGAAAATAATTGGTGGTTGATTCTTTAACAACAGAATTTTCGCTGTAGCTTAAATGACTGAAAACATTTCTAGAACGTGTATCCTATTACTATTCACTTCTGTAATTTACAGCATTGGTAATCAGACGCATGGAAAAGAATTCGGGATGAGATCGAAAAAAATTGCACATTTAAGGACTTTTAAAAAAAAATCTTAAAAAATAATAGGATTAGACATGTTTGTAAGAGTTCGCAGTTCCAATGCGGCAATAGGCTTAAAACAAAACCATTACTTTGAAGCCAATATGCAGAGTTTGAGTTATTGATATAAAGTTTTGACCATCAACTTTAATTGAACTCCCAATTTGAAGCTCAGTTGGGCTTTTCGAGGTGAGGAATTTATTAAAAATTGAATTTACTTACTTACGTTTGAAGTTCTTTGTAAATAAGCTAGGCTGATTTTTATAAAATATATTACGGCATAGGAATCTCCATTTTTAGTTCGCAATAAAGTTTTTTTTATAATGCTTCTTCAAGTTCCTATTCCGCGGATGCCTGCAATACTTAATTGAATGTAATAATTTCAATATATTTTATTTTTAAATACTTTTATATTGGTTTTCGTCTTTAAGATTTTTTTGTCGTATGGCATATAATTGCATAATTGCATATAATAATTCTTCAGCTTTGACGACTAGATCAGCTGAAAATTCTAACCAAATTTATATTAAACAAATAAAAAAGCATAAGAAAAGGCTACAGTCCGCTTGAGGCAAACAGTATGATCCCATATCCACAAAAATTAGGCGTGGCAAAAACTTATGAAGTAGGGCAGTACCTACATATTTTGTAAAGGTTGTAACACTCTATCTTTCTAAATTTATATTTAAAACTGTTTCGCTTATTTGTGAGCGTGGCAGTGGGCGTATCAAAAAAAAATGTACACTCTGCAATTTCAGGACTGTAGGGAATATATGTTCAAAACTAGCTAGTTTTAATTTAAATGCCTAAAGCTATCTGTCATTTAAATGCCTAAGTATTGGTGACGGACAGTCGAACATTGCTAGAAAGTCTTAGGTTTTGGTCCTGATCATAAATATATACTTTTGAGGGTCTACCACGAATATTAAGAGGTGTTACAAACTATGTGTTAAAACTTATACACACTTAGGATAGGGTATAAATAATATTAGTTATCATATAAACAAATTTCAATAGCTAATATTATTTTTCATCCATCCCTTTTATCGTCATCAGAACGACAAATACACTTCAAATTCAAATGTTATATTTTTGTTTGCTCGATTGGCATCCCAGTTGGGAGAGCTCTTCCAGATTACCAAACGAAAACGACATTAACGAATACGTGAAATTCTTTATTAGTAGGATTCAATAAAAGCTCACTACTATACTATAACCGACATTTGTGTCTGGCTTTGATACCGGCACTTTGGCTGCGTAAATTTTGCAATTTGCAGATAGCTGAAGCCAAATTTTTCGCATTGCCAATTTTATAAAAAATAACTAAAGAAATTCTTATTCGGTGGTACCATCCACAAAGCAATAGTGTAGCGACGAACATCACGGAAAAACTACTAACGGCACCTATACAATTGCTTTATAAACCCCTTTTTAAAAAAGGTTCAAACAATTTTGGTATACTATCGTAAAAACGGATAGAGAATTAAAGTAATAAATAAATATACATTTAGGCTTATAATGAAAATCAAATTGTAACAAAATCGCATCATCACATTCATCATCATGAAGACATGTACCTGACACATTCGGCCTGTCGTCAGACGGAGGTTTATATTTATTGTTACCGAGTCCAAGGGAGACGAGACTATCGCTTTTATTCTTCCTTTTTAAATTATTTAAATAAGTAAAAATATGAAGTTAAAAGAAAATTATTTGTTTAACGATTTCAGTCCTTGTTGTTTATTTGTATGTGAACGACTAAGGTTGGCGTTTTTCGTGGTAAACGCCTTAAGGAATAACAGTAATAACAGTAAAGCCAACTTTTTTTATATTAAAAACAAACATTGTAGCATTTGCAGTAAAGTAGTTCAATTATAGTTTTTTTTCCTCCCCTAAATTACTGTAAGCAAATAAAGAGGTGGGTGACCTTAAAGTGTCAATAATAGGGCGTTTTACCCAACATTCATTTTTTCGCAAATAATCCTACTCCGACTCTGACAATAGTTAAGAAAGTTTACAAGAATAAGCACGCTCATGAACGAAAACAAAAACACCTTTTGGCCTGAAACTGACTGCATATTTTTATTTTCTTGATATTACCTTAAAGGTATTTGCCTCGTTAGTTTTTCAGAAAGCATTTGCCATGACAGCAAATTCTCAAATAAACTGAATTTGTACTTACAATCTTGACATAATAAAAAATTTCTAACATTTACACACTTATATTTTTCAGAAAATAACACTAATTCCGTCACCTTATTGAACCCATTGTTTTTTGTTTTGTTTGTTGCTTAGGCATAAAATGTAAGAATAAAATCACAGAACTGCAGAGGTCAAAGACCAGAGAGTGTGAGAGATAGATGGACAGTTAACAACAAGAAACCAAATTAAAGACCACACCAGTAGGATGATGATTTAATTTTTGTTTTTCAAAAGACAGGAAACTAAAAAAATTGAAACTGAAAAATGTTCAAATAAGAAAGGAAGAAGCAGGTTTTTGTTTTCGTAATTTTTATCTTAAAATATATATTCTGTTATTGTTTGTTTTAAATACTTTAACAAAATAAATCACAAATGCATAAAGAAAATATTTTTTTTACTGCCATTTCGTTTGTTTTGTTCCTTTGTTTTTTTCTTTTCCGCTATACAAAAATACTCATAATTTAGTAAAATAATGGAAAAAAAATAATTAAAAACATGGAAATACCTTAAAAACTAAACCTTAACAAAAAGGATACAAGTATAAAATAAAATTAATTAATTTGTATAATATAAAAGCTAGAGAAAATCAAAATCTAATAATAATGGTTTACATAACTTAAATAGAATATAATACGATTCGTGGTTGCTATCCCTTGTACACGTAAGCGCAAAGCAAAATACAATTTTGCCTGTTTTGCAATTATTATTTTATAAAACGATTAAAACATGTTTCCTTGTTTATGGTGCTGAGACCATTCCCAAAACGATGGCTGGTGGATCTTCTAGTCCCATAGTTCACCTGCCTTCGTCGATTTCACTCAACAAATTGATTTGTTATTAATTTATTTATTTATTATTATTTATTATTATTATTTTTTTTTAATTATGCTATGTTTGCTGATTTGGTTTACTATACACAAAATAATACACTGAACTTGAATAATATGTTTTAATGTGTTGCAATGAATGAATTCTTGATGAAGGGCGAACGATGTATGAAGGAAGATTATGAATGTTTGTTTAGATTTGTTGAGAGTGTCAGTTTTTTTTATTTTCAGTGAATATCCAACAGTTGTTAGTAGTGTGTCTGCTCAGGTTTGAACTAGTCCTCTTATGTCCGTTGGGGTAGGACCTGTACAACTGCCGGCAGTGCTGTTGCTGCCTCCATCGACAAACAGTGTGTTTGTGTCGATACCACTAGTATCGGGCGAATGAGAAGTCACGATCTCTGTGCAAATGTCCGTATCGTCCAAGATTTGATCACTTCCATCTAGAAGATCTCTTAAAAAGTCTGTGTCGCTACCAGTCATTTGTTGCAGAGATTTGATTTGTTTATCGGCGAGTTCCAAAGCTCTTTCAACTTCCTCCCGTTCGTCTTGATGCACTTAAATATAAAATATGTAAATTATTAGTGAAAGAATATGAAAGATATTCACCTAAATAAAATCAATTCAATTTTGCCTTTGACTCTGTAGAGACTAAAATTGGGTTTACATTTTATAGATTCGAATAAACCATGTATGAACCTCCGTCGTGGGGGTAGTTATGATAGAGACAGGGATAGTCTCGGATACTAATTTCTCTTAAACGGGAAAGGATACGGATTCGCCGTGGGAAATCGGCTTAGGTAAAAAGACATTGACTTTAAGCCGATAATTGATCGCCTGGTATCGATATAGTCTGATATATGACCTCCTGAACGGAGTCTGCGGAGCATGTACGGATTATGATATCATAGTCGTGCTCGGGGATTTCAATGCTAAAGTTGGAAAGGAAAATATATTTGGCGTGTTAGTTGTTAAGAACAGCCTCCATGAAACGACAACAGATAACGGCTATCGACTAATTGAATTTGCAGCAGCTTGTAATACGACGATAAGTAGCACAAGCTTTCCACGGCTAGGGATGCATACAGCAACCTATTGCTGTCTAGACCGTCAAAATGCTAAACAAATCGATGCAAGGCACGCTTCTAACATCTTAAACGTGCACTTACTGAGGGGCAAACATCAACTCTGACTTATTGCAGCTTATTTAAGAACTCAATATCCAACGAAAAGAAGCTTCAAATAAGAATTTCGACAATGGACGCTTTTGCTGGAGTAGCCAGGTAGCCAGAGACTACAAAGACGGCCTGAGTGAGAGACTGCGTCCAGTATGCATTCACCTACCCCAGACACTAAACCCCAGTGGTCCCGTTGTTAGTGTCTGTTTAAGCAAATGGGTTCAAAACTCCTGACTCGAAGGACAAAGTGCATGCTCTACCAGAACCCATATACTGCCGGAAGATAAGCAGGGAAAGAGAATTAATACGGTGTTCCTTCGAAAGAAAAATTCTACGACCGATATTTGGGCCTGTGTGCGAGGAGGGCAAATGTAGGAGAACATACCACCGCGAATCTATGAGCTGTATCAAGCTGTGAATGTAGTCAAAAAGCCAAATAAGACTCCTTATGGGTCCATAAAGTAAGTCTTAAATGCATCAATGGTGGTGGTTCAAACCAATATGTACTTAATATACATACTTAAGTTTTACTTAATAAAGCATGAAAAATTACAGTACAACCAACTCCTAACTTAATAAAACATGCAAATAACGTATGGGACAGAATAATTCTGAGGCGAAGGTATTCCTAATGAAGTTATAAAAAATGTTACATTTCTTGGATTAAATTTTCATTACTCTTGAGTAATTAGTCATTGGACTATTAGTTTGTCTGTATTTAACTAACGAACGTTTCAGCATAAATTATAAGTGATTTTATTATTTTCAGATAAAATTACCAAATGTGTTACATTAATTTTTTATTTTTTATACACTTTTTATATCAGATTTGTGTCGTGAAGTGCTTATTACAAGCAGCTGTCACGAGCAGAAATTTGCCGGCACAAAAGTGCACCACAGGCTCATCATTTAGTGCTGATGTTAGTAAATACGTACACAAAGCAAACATATATTGATAACACAAACACAAAAGATATAAAAATGTTCTATCAATTAGACAATAGAACATGATTACGCTAACACATTTTCAGTTTAAATTTACTGACATGCAAATCAATCACACGATTGTTTAAATTATAAATTCTACTCATGCGTAATTGGTCCTATGATTACCACTTACTAAAAGATCCACACTACGTAAGTTGTGAGCACCACCACGGAAGTTGAATGCAATGGAAGACAACAGATCAGGAGCATCTATATTACCAGCTATCAGTTGCTGTAGGAAAACTATATCACTATTCAGTCTACGTTGAGATAGGGGTAACATTTGAAGAAGTTTGATATTTTGACCGTAGGGGGAAAGGTTATATGGATCATCCCATGGAAGACCTCTAAAGAAGACGAATAAACTTACGTTGAATAGCTTCAATTCGAATAGAGTAAATATTGTAGTACGGAGTCCAAACTTGTGAAGCATATTCTAGATGCGGACGGACGAAACAATTGTACAAAGACTGAGTAACGTAGGGGCTAGAGTGTAATGCAGTATTTATTACAATACTGCAATTACACTCTAGCCCAGTATTTATTACAATACTGCAATTACACTCTAGCCCAGTATATAATTCTGTTCTTAAGTAAAACAATTCTTGCTTATATCAAATCCATCTTTTCCTAAAGTTTGACTCGACGTCACCGCAAAACAGAAATTATGTCAGTTTTCATGAGGATTATGTCAGACAATGTACAAGTTGTTTCTACTAATTCTCTATTTCTTCGAATTTTTTATTTCTTCACCCTTTCAATTTTGTTATGCGCTTGAACTAAATGGTATTAAGTGACATTTAATTGCATGTTTTTTACACAAAAAAAAACATAGTACCATTACAAAGCCTGGAGATAATATGATGTGAATTCTTTAGGCTCTCATTCTGTAAAACCTCGAACGGATAATGTACTGTTTTATTTTGTTTACAAATTCTATTACTGACAGTCAACAACTTATTGACACAGTATGTTTTTATCATTGAATTTGCAATAGGAAGGATAAAAAATATATTAGAATAAAAACATAAATTATATAACTAAAATATAGAATTACAACTGTATATTAAATCGGCCAAATGTAATATCAGATCCTCAATACGTTCCCTGCGCATGAAAAACATTTGTATTAAAAAAAAATAAAATCTCCACGTTTTTAATTATCAAACTTCTTGTATAGGAGTGTATATTTTCCCATAAACATGATAACTGATTTCTAAACGATTTATCATTAAATCTTAAAAGCATTTAAGTTAAAACTTAGTAATACGTGGTACAATGTAAGCGATTAAAGTGTTCAACTATAAAACCTAAATATTCAGTTTATGGTGCTTTTCTTTGCAAACAACATATTTACGCAGCACTATTTTATTTGATTAAAGAAATCGGTAAGCAAATTAATTTTGTAATTTTGCAATTTAAAATTAATGAATTTATTGGTCACCCACCTGTATTACATATTTTGTTAATCTATCTTTGTTGACGAAATGATCAGAAATAAGAATTCAGAACAGCTGTTCTAGTCTCAGATGTTCAAAATTAAGAATTCAGAACACTGCCACTTTCACTGGTCTGCTTGTGGGGATTGACCCAACAAGCGTTTGATTGATTGAAAATTTCCGTTTAGAATCATACATGATGTTGCCTTTAAGAGATTCAAGTTATTTTTCAATTCGTTTTTACTCGTTTTTTCGTAGTTTCTCTTTTTCGATTCGATCAACAAAATTTTGTGATGTTATTATTCGACTTGCATTTATTTAGAATTTAATTCCAACAAAATCTGGATTTGATCCCTCATATAAACGGAGTAAATTCGTCTCATGATAGGTTGTTACGTTGCATTGCATTAAAGTTTTCTGTTTCAATATATGAAAGAACATGACATTTCGCTAACCACCTCTTTCTCCTAAACATCAAAAAAATTTTAAGGAAACAAAGGCAACATCAGCGCGACGCTCGAATTTTTTTTTTAAATCGTAGAAAACATAATATTGTACAATGTTCCTCAAAGATCATACAGAAATATGTTAAATACTTTTTATATATGTCACTGTCGTTTCAACTATGAACGATACATTTTGTATGAAAACCAAGTTACTGCATCGGATTAAAATAAAGTATAGATTGTAGCTAATTGTCCTTTGGAATGCCGCTGAAATTCAACAGCAGAGGATCATCAAATTCAAGAAATGTCGAAGAGAGCTACACCAATTTTATTTATATGATTACATTCACGCAATTGCAATTAATTTTTTAATTTGTTATTTTCTAATTGTAATTTATAGTTGTAAGTTCAATAACTCTGCTAATTGAGATTGAGATGTATTGCAATAAGCTATTCAATTAGACAACTCTGAGCAATAATTACACAACAATAAGTAAGACTGAACAATCAAGAATTTATCTGTAAGTATATCTTTAGATACAACAAGTTGCAGAGCAAAGACACCAACTGCAATGTGCATAAGCTTGCACATGCATAAATGTCAAAAACCAACCAAAGCATGTTTATATACATGTATAGTCAAACCGAAAAAAACGTATATGCAAAATTTCAATTCAATTCCCTTTAAATAATTGTGAATTCTGAAACTAGTTCTACAAAATATATCAAGTGTTTTCTGTAGCTATATCTAATATTTCTGAAGTTATAGTCATAAAAGGAAATTTTCACTTTGAATGGATATAATTTGCGATGGGTTGATAGTAGACTCCAATACCGTACCATTTTCTTTACGTCGGATCTCCATAAATCCCATCACAAGAGTTTTTTTATAGTGTAATATTCCGATATGATTTATACATACATATTCGTTTCTAGGGCAATATACATAACCGACGTCTCAAGTACATAGCTGGTTTCGACTTACCTACTGTAAACAATTCGTTAAAAGCATCTACCGGTAAATTATTTAAAACATTAGTTAGATCATGCTCTTCCAAAAGGCGTGTATCGCCCAGTGGTATCTCCTCTGCAATTAAACACACATGTATAATTTTATCAAAACGAGATATAAATGACAACTTACCAGCATCTTGCGTTCCCACCATCAATTCGCTTTCACTCAATCCACCTACACCTGTGTCCTCAGAGCTGGCGTACACCGAACTGTTTTCGCATATGCTAAGTATGTCCTGTGTCATCAGATGCTGCTGACTCTGAGGTCTCATTATATTCATAACATCCATGCCAGTGTGAAACGACGGCAAATTTGGCTGAGAAACTGCCTGATTAATCTCATTCACCTTAAGGGCATAACCGCCTTCGAGCATTCCTAATGATGCATTCCTATCGACGACAATTGTCGCAGCGATACAATTTGACGTTAGTATCGGAGCAGCCAAGCCCCCTGAACCACCTGAACCTGTTGGTGTTGAAACAATTGTTGTGCTATTACTACCAATTGATTCCAGGGATGATGTGCTTCCTTTTCGTTTTTTCTTGCTACGTTTTGGTAGGCGGCCACACAGCGCAATTGATTTTGTACGTTTTCGTGTGACTTTCGCCTTTGGCCTTTGCTCCTGAACTATTCGGTTGTAATTGTCGCGCTTCCATCCGTGTTCCCGACATAGCGGAAGCTCGTGAGAGATATCGAACACTGGAATCCGACATTGGGTATTGTCGGAGAATTTCGCCGTGCAAGGTAGGAACAATTGTTGATCTAAATTACGCGTTATGTGTATGTAACATTGTGCGGTTAATGCCAAAGCATTATTCGTACATGATGGCACACAACATTTTTTCGCTGGTTCACTAAAAAATAAAAAAAAATAAGAATTGAGATTGAAATAAAATAAAATTTTCATCGAGTTATTCTTAATTTTAATTATAATCCTAATCATATTATACTTTATATAAAATACAACGTCTGTCTGCCTGTTCATCTATAACTCAAAAATCAAGGTCAGCACATTAAACGGCTGAATAAATTTGGGTACTTTTGATTATTTGATATCCATTCACAAGGTGTAAGCCAAAAAATTTGTTTTTGAATATTAAAAAGCATGAAATTCAAATATTAAAATAAAATAAATTACTGAAAAAAATCTACATTAAGTTGTGGTTTATTGTTGTCTAATAGGATTTTCGCTAATTAATCACCGGGTACAGACTTGCTGACACATGCTAAAAGTATAGCGGAAATATTGAACAGAAAGGCTTGGAAGAGGATGATTTTACTGGATGGAATCAACGGTCATGATGGCAGATACTCGACATATTGGAGCTGAAGTCAGTGAGGAGTTGTTTTTCTCCACGGTAATACACCTAGCACAAATGCCAAACACTTGTGGACCTATTAACATGACATCCTCCAAGAGGTAGCCGCAACCAGTCTAGTAAACCAGGCACCCCAGATCAAAAAACCATGGTATGATGTGTGCATAAAACAAACGAAAAGCGCTGCAACAGTACTCATGCAGCCAAAGAATAATACGAAGCCAGAAAAAGTGAAGAAAATCCTGCGTAGAAGGATAATTCCTACACAATCTCCCAGCTCAAGGTAATCGAAAAGTTTCTCCATCGAAACAACATACTTAGGTTTTAAAAGAAAGCCAAGGAAGTGTCTACTGGCTTTAGAGCTGGAAGGCTGAGTGACAACCGAATGGAGATCAAGAGAAGCTTTAATGTAGAAAATGTAATGAAAGTCCCACAATCCTACAGTTATTGGAATGAGCATGAGAAACGGTTTTCTAGGCTCAATCGGTGTAAACGAAAACTCCTAGGACTAATGTATATGGTGCCACTCCAGGCTAGTAAACTAAGCCATTATAACACCTTAATAATACCTCGTAAGTGTTCATGCTATTTCGTGGGTTAACAAGACTGGACATCACAGGTAGACTAAAAAAATAAATAAATATTAGGCGTAAACGGACTATACAGGACCTTAAGACTAGCTTCTACAACCATTGTGTGTGCGAAGTTAAATTTTTGACACGAATGGAGGGACCTGCAGTTTAATGCCGATTCCGAACGGCAATTTATTTTTGAGAAGCTTCTCATGACATTTCTTACTCTTGGATGTTTGTCAGACGTTCGCAAGGGGTGGGACAGCGAATAAAAACTTTCAGATGGCACAGTTCGGGATTTAAACCAGCAACCCTTCGGTTAGTGGTCCAACGCACTTAACCACTAAGCCACTGAACCCTTGCTTCGGCAGAACATATACAGGTATACTAAAGACGGCATAAAACAAATCAAATAAATAATAGCAACATGTACGAAGTTGATTTCTTACATAACGCAAAAGTAACAACATAAGCATCAAGGGACTTGGAACCCAACATTCGTGGCGTTATTGCCGACATACTGCCCCAAATGCTTGAAAAAGTGGTTGAAAATTGGACCTCTAGACTTGTCCTTTATTCGAACCAGCCGCGGCGGCCACATGCCCGAAATCATATTTAAATATTAATGGCATAAAATTATCCTTCCATTTTTTCAACTCGAAGTTCTATACCTCTAAAAAAAACACCCTGTACTTGGCAAGTTTTTCAATTACATAGTCCTCTAGAATATTGCTACGTTAGTTATGTAAACCATAACTTAAAGCAGTTGATTGAATAATATAATAAAAAATGCGGGTTCATGGACGAACTATAATACGAGAACATCATAATAGGCCCGAAACTGTGGCAGTGATAAAGGTAATAGGCTCTACCTCTGTATGTCATCTAATCAAATCTAGTTCGCCGAAGCCACCATTCACCTTTTTTTAAACCATTTATTGCATAAAAACTTTTAAAAACATTTCAAACTCACCCATCTTCCAGGTTCTTTAGTTTATGCAAGAACTTTGAAACGTATACCAATCGACTCCTTGCTGTTGTGGGTTTTAAGAACTCCTGCGAAGAAATCAACTGAACTGCTTGACGTCGCAGCAAGGCTTTATGCCTTTCAATTCGTTCCTCACGTCCAATATTCAGTGCACGTGCTGATATGTCTGCAGAATCCTTCAAGTCGTACACGCCCAGCCAGTGTTGTTGAACACACGCTGCTTTCGCCAGGGCTACCGTACTATCACATTTCTCTGCTGAACGCTGTCGACGTTCCGTCAGCGATGTCAATGGTGACGCGCTGTCAAATATATACGTATCGGGAGCATGCCATTCCCCGATACTTTGACGAACCTTAAACCTTCGCCGTATTGACGATGATAATGATGGTGGTAACGATGATGATGAATGATTGCTGCTCGTTGATATTCTTTGTAAAGCTTCATGGTGGGTTGTTTGACTGTGTGAGCGTTTCGCTTTGCCGGGTGCGACGGCAGTGGCGACACCCTTGAGCGACTTTTTAGCGGAAGACGACAAAACTCTAGAGTCTCTTTTGGCAGGCGTGGCGAACACAACATTCTTCTCACAAGAATCGAGAGATTTCCGGACTGGCGATGGTGCGTTGTTAAACAGCGTAGTAGGACTAGCTCCTGGTTCACTTTTAACGGGAGTTGTTCGGTAAATAACACTAACTGGAATTTCATTTAAATCGGAATGATTTAGTTTTACTGCGGCAAGTTGAGTATCAGATGCACGTGACAAGGGTGAAGAAGAAGAAACTGCTGATGCCGCACCAGGCGGCACTGCACAATCACGATTATGGGAAACCGTGAGTGCCGGATTTTGGGGGTACACTGATACTTTCGAGTATTGTTGTTGATGTGGCGTTTGCAGTTGCTGTTGCTGTGATCTGGACCACGGTACTACAGTTGTTGCAGAATTCGAATTTGTCAACGACGATCCGACTTTCTGAAGCTGCTGTGCCAAAGTGTTTTGGTGGAAATTGGATGGTGGTAGCAGAGTTGGTGTACATGCTAAGCTCTGCACATTACCGCTGCAGTTGCTTGTCAATGTGAAGAATTGCTGCTGTTGTTGTAAAATATGTTGGGCGGGTGGAGACACAGATGGCGACTGCGCTTGGTTCCATGAGATTACTTGCTTTGGCAATATATTGCACGATGTAACAGCAGTTGGCGTCAAAGTAACAGCAGCAGTTGTCACGATTTTTGGATGAGAGTGCTGAGCTTGTTGGGGCAATTTAATGGGAACAGGCAGATTACTATTTCCATTACTAATCGTTGTTATCGAAATGACATTCTTCTGCATGCCATTGATAATTTGCTGCTGTTGCGTTATAGACGCCGATGGTGTTTCTATCGCAGTGGTGGTACCATTGAAACGACCGCCGAAAAACTGTTGGGTTACGTTGACATTGCTTGGATCGTGCGCATTAGTCTGTGGTGGAAGTGGTTGAGTAATTGATTTGGGCTGTTGTTGATGTCTTGACTACTAGAACAAATCAACAAAATGCATAAAAAACAAGTGAACTGCTTGAATTTTTTGAAAACGCACCTGAGGATTGAATAAAACTGGCGTTGTTGGCACTGTTTCCGTAAATATATACGGATCTTCAGTAAGTCTGGGTGCTTGCTGACATGACATGTCCAAATTAGAAATTAATTTTTCTATTACACTCTGTCCTGCAATGGAAAGATTTCATAATGTTAGGCATTTTTCTTAAGGTATGCTATCTTATGTGTATTTTGTTGGGTCGGGACGACAAAAAAATGTACATTTGATGTACCAGTAATAAATTAAAGTTTCATAACTTGAACATTTCCGCACTACACTTCAATGGAAAATAATATGTATAGACACTTAGGAGACTTCTTTTGTATACATATTTTACTTTCCTACCTTTTCTTGACCGCAGCTTGTCTCTAATTCTGTTTAGGGCATGAAAACAACGTTTTTGAGCAGGTTGTGCTTGATCGTGTGAATAGGAATATCTTACATTTGCTATTCGCAGAATATGTGTATTTAAAATATGAGTGTTTTTAAGCCTTCAAAATATGAGTCGGTCTGCCTGTCTAAAAGCCGAGTGCCTACAGATATGTTTGTGGATTATGGAATTTCATTTCAGTGAAATAAAAACAAATTTATTTATTTATATTGTAGAAAATGAATTTGGAGCTATCGGAATGCATATTGGTGGAGTACTAAGCCTATATGGCATTTGTAGGAAATTTAACAATTTACAATTTGTAATGGTACAGCAGGTCTAGTTAATTTGCACCTTTGTTAAACATTATATAATATTTTTATTTCCGACAGAAGTTCTAAAGTGATGGACAGATCCTTTTGGTAAATATGAGTGTATGAACAGTCAAATGCGGCATAGCTGGAGCTAAAGTGTCCTATATTGACTTAGTTATAAATTAAAGTTATCCCAACTCGTAATGAGTTGTTTGATATGTTTCATTGTTTATCTCTCCTAAAACAGTGAACTATTTTTTCTCAATTTTTGCTTGGTAGGATTTGGTTGACTTTATAATCACAAAAACCCAATTATTCCATCCTAATAAGAATTTTATATCATAATAAAGCTCATGACTGTGTCATACGAAACTTTGCAGCTATGTAAGATACGTTTTTCAATCGCATCATTCCAAAATATTTCGAAAACATGAGATTGTTTTAAATTACAAATGCACAAAGTATTTTTTTCAGAAAAAATAGTGCGCTCGCTCGTTTAGTTTAGCGAATGGAATTATCTGCAAAATAAGCTTCTAAAATAGTGCGGCTGCGTGAACTACTTATCGAACTGTGAAAGTCCAACAAGAGCTTATATTCGAACTAATTCAAAATACATGTTCAGATGAAGCGAACGTCTGTAGTAATGCCTGAAGTTCTATTAAGTCAGTAAGTTATAGCAATCCGTATAGTCATTGCGTTTTGCATGAATATTTACAATTTGCTCCTATTTACATATTTATATGTGCATGGTGCGCATATCTAATTCATAGGACAATAATGGCGCTCTACCTGTATTTACTTGTTTCGCGACTCTATCTCTGACAAACAAAGAAAAGTACCTATAACTTCCGATGAGAAACTTCTCAAATTTTCTTTTCAGAAAGAATTGTTGGTCCCTTTCATATGTTCCAAAAATATTACATCGTACACACAATGGTTGGGAAAGCTATACTATATTTATTTATTTTATTTCAATGAAACTCCGGTTGGGTGCAGCGGCTAAGTGGTTTAGTACGTTGTACCACTAAGCGAGAGCTCGCTGGTTCAAATCCCGACCTGTACCACCTGAAAGTTTTTATTTTCTGCCACACCTCTTGCGAACGTCTGACAAACATCCAAGGGTTCTGACAGTTTTTGTCATGAGAAGCTTCCTGCCATTCGTGTCAAAAAATAAAGGCATTTTGTGGTCAAATCTGGCAAGTCTAATGTCATTTATGTTCAGTTTGGTTTGCCATTTCATCATGAACAGGTTGACAAACGAACAACGCTTGCAAACAATCGTGCAAATTTATTTTGAAAATAATGGTTCAGTTCGCGAAGTTTACAGCAAAATTTTGTTCAGTGATGAGGCTCATTTTGGGTTGAATGGCTACGTCAACAAGCAAAATTGCCGCATTTGGAGTGAAGAGAATCCACATGAGACCCTTGAAACGCCATTACATCCACAAAAACTGACTGTTTGGTGTGCTCTATGGGCTGGTGGAGTCTTTGGGCTATACTTCTTCCGAAATGATTCTGGAGAGTCAGTTACCGTTAATGGAGACCGGTATAGAGCCATGATAACCGAATACTTTGTTCCCGAATTGGATGGAATGAATGTGGATGAGATGTGGTTCCAACAAGACGGCGCTACATGCCACACAGCGCACGTCACAATCGATTTATTGAAGGAAACATTCGATGAGCGCATAATTTCGCGGAATATACCTGTCAATTGGCCACCAAGATCGTGTGATTGGACATCATTGGATCATTTTCTTTGGGGATATATGAAGTCTCTCGCTGATATCTTCGCAAGCACAGTGGTTGGAGAAGCTAGACGTTGGGTCCTATATGGGCCGTTTATGCATAATATTAATTTATATTTTAAACTCTGGAGGTCTCGTTCGATTAGGTCAGTAAGTTGCCTTTGCTAGTTCTCATAACTATACCTTTTTTCATTTAAACGTACATTATAAAGTAAATATGTATTTATGTACGATGTACAAAAAATATAATCCCATTGAAAGAAACTTCACATCAAGAAGGAAATAACTCGATCACTTTTTATCTTGAAAATATCATAAGAAAACTATTTTCATAGGCGCATGTGTGCCAAAAAGAAACATATTCTCAAAGCGATGCAATGTGGTTGCGTAAACAGTAAAGCCTGTAGAAAGACAGTTGAAATCCCTTAATCCCTCGTACAGGTTAACCAGGTACTTTTTGATTAGCTGTCGATTTCTTTTGTTACTTGTTGGTGTGAAATAATTTTACATTTCAGAGTTAAGTATTTCCCATTAAAGGAAGAAAAGTAAGTTACCACTTAGATGTAAATGGGTGTGAAACTATTTTCAGTGTAATGTTTATTCCGTTGAAGTTATTTCCCTGTACCTTCGTGGATATTAATTAAAAATTATTTACATATTTATATGAAGACAACAAAAAAGAAGGTTCTTTTGTAATTGATGACAATGATGACAATGTTGATTTGTTAAGAGACAATGCTTGGGATTCTGACGATATTATCCAATTCAATCCCGCAAGCTCTCAATTAATGACGCACTAATACGAACGAATATTATGCACTATTGCCAAATGTGTCAAACGGCAGTTAGCATGTAAAGTCGATAGTGATTCAAAAACTTTCACCTGTTGCCACACCGGTTGTCTGTAAAAGCAGTTCCAAGTTTAATTTTCTATAACAAAAAGTTTCAGCTTAAAGTCGCGATAAGGCACTAAAATTATCGTTGGACGCAGAAGCACTCTGAAGGTAAAACGATAAGTCCAGATAGCCACGACTACTTCACAGATGAATAAGAGTTAGAGCACGAAACTGATTCGACTAAGCGGAGACCAAACAAAAAACGTAAGGCCGGTTCCTCGCCAGAAATTGTAGCGGCTAAAGAAATTGTTCAAAAGTCCTTAAGCAATAAAAATGCAACGAAAGGAAAAAATCATCAACATAAAGTTTTCCTCCGCCGCCAATTAATGTTGTCGGAATAACGGACTACGACAAGCTTTATAAATTTCTTCACATTTAAGGTAACTACTTTGAATAATAATGTAAAAACAATCTTAGTGACCCCGCCAGATACCACGCGTTCAGAAAGGCCACACCGAGTAGTGGCCAGAGGACTTCATTATTGGCGCTGCTTTAAAAGGCTTTAAAATTATGAACGCAATTAATCTACTTAAAGAAGAGAAAAGAAAAAGAAGAGGAAACTTTAGTTAATCGCGGACTTTCGCTATTCAAGCTAAACTTCGGAAAGTCAGAAGACATTAAAAAAAATTACAATATAAAAAGTATACTTAACATTGTAGTTAAAATTGAACCGATGCGTAAAACGACCAGACTCATCCCTCAATGCAAGCGTTGTCAAGGGTATAACCACACAAACGCATATTGTCAAAAAGAACCACGTTGTGTTAAATGCGCCGGAAAACATTTGTCTATAGACTGCGGTCTTTAAAAGACAGGATTTACCAACTTGCATAAACTCTAAGGGAAATCATCCGGCAAACTATCGCGGTTGCGAAGTAGCTAAAGAGCTTCAAAGCAGGCGCGATATAGTAAGACAAAATTGTTACCCATTAGAAATAAAAACAAATACAAACCCAAAAGAGGTACAAACAAATCAATTGAACGACGAAAACATGTAAAGGAAATTTCTAAGCTGCCGAGAGAAAGACATTAAACAAAAAAAGTCGTCGACTCCAATCAGCCGCGAGAACAGATAATTGATAATAGTGTTGTCAAAACCTCGGCCACAGACATAGGCTGAAGCAGCGTTCCAAGCTAATAAGCAAACTGATGCAGCGGCTGACCCAGTCGACTTGTTCGACTTTTCTGCAATTCTTGCTAGACTGGAAGAACAAAGGCGTATTAATAAACGCATATTTGAACATTTTGATTACTTCATCGCATATAAATATGAATATGAATATTAACGAATAAACCAAAATAAAAGTAGTAACGTGGAATGCGAATGGCCTTCTTCAAAAGATCGACAATCTTGAAGTTTTTACTCGAACAAATGATATCGACACATTTCTTAAACCCAGCTTACGAAGGAATCAAGTTTTCAAAATAAAGGATATAGTCCCTAACGTGCATATCACCCATCGAAAAGTGCAAAAATCGAGAAAGATAATATTCAAATATTTACGGTAAGTGTAAAAATAAACGTGAAACTTATGATATTGCGTCTAAATACATCCCTCCAAGGAAAAAACTAGAGAAAATTGATTCCATGAGTATTTTTAACTCACTCGCACGGAACTTTGCTGTCGGTAGTGTTTTTAATGCAAAACACCTTTTCTGGAGTTAATTTTACCAAATGGCAAAATTCTCTACGAATCCGGTATGCAATTTGGAGTAAACTTTTACTGGTCAGGCAAACCGACGTTTCCGGACGGAAAAAAGCCTGTGGGAAACCTTTTCATTTGAAGTGCGTGAATTTAACGAAATTGGAAACTAATCGGATGATGGAGAATAAAAATTAATCCATCGAAATTAGCCGTATCAGTGAATAAAATACAGAATCAGAAAAATGGTGTGGTTACAATTTAGTGTTCAAGTGAAAAACAAAGAGAAATAATATGTAAAGAAATATGTAGAAAGTAAAATGAATAAGGATTATAATATCCATGTGAGTGATATGAAAAATTCTAAAGTATAAGTACATGGCGGTGTTTCAATTTATATTAGAAAACTACTACGCTTTCAAGTTGTTAATGAGGTTAAGAACAATAACGGAACTTATTGCTTAGAGATAAATGTTGGTGAAGGAAGAATGGTGGTAAAATTAATCTTGATTTATAGAAGTCCAAGTTACTCAATTTGGTTCATTGTTTGAAAATCTCGTAGATAAAGATTTAATTATTTTGGGTGACTACAATATCGATTGGTTTAGTGAAAACGCTTATAAAAATAAAGTAAATTCTACTTGTGTGGGAAACAATTTGTCCGTTATAAATGACCAGCCGACAAGAGTAACGGATAGGTCTTCCACAATAGGTTTTAGGTTTAGGTCAGGTTTTAGGTAAGTTTAAGACAGGGGTGTGATGTAAAATCATCACGCAACATTAGGCACCGAGGTGGGTCCATCGCGATCCCCGGGGAACCGGCTGATATTTAAAAAACCTAAACGGTACACAAAAAACCTAAATATTTTTCCTAAAACACACCAATTACCCTACAAAAGCCAGAAAGGCCTTTGAAGTTTGTGCCCTCTATTTCCTCTAAAGTTTCGAAGAAGTATTTCCCCAAGAACTTTCTACAACTCCGTGAAATTGCCTCGCATTCGCACAATATGTACGGTATATCCTCAACAGCCTGAAGATCTGCATCTGAAAGCCCGAGTCTTTTTGCATGTTTTCGCAACAGGCAATGCCCTGTCAGGAATCCTACTAATATTCTTAGCTTATCCCTGCTAATTTTTATAAGCTTCCTGGACCTCTTACAGTCGAGAATTGGCCATAGAGCTTTTGACACAGTGTGTCCCTCAAGACTTTTCCACCTTAGATTGGCAGACCTAATGGTATTTGCCTCAATCAAGCCCTTTATTATGCAGAGGGTAGGTTTGATGTCTGCCAAAGGTATAAGGTTTTAAATTACAATAAAAATACTTTTTATTCAAAACTTGTAATTAGTGATCTAGTTGGAGCTGATATAGTAAGCAGAGATGTAGATAAGTTGGCTGATTTGTTCAGCAATCAAATGTCTGGAATAACTCTTAGCATGTTAATAGGAAAAAGTGTGTGTGCAAATGAACGTCCGTGGTTTAATAAAAAGCTTGCTAGACTAAAAGAAAAGAAAATTAAATGGTATAAAGTGGCTAAGTTTTCCAATACGGTAAGAGAGTGGGGCAAATTCAGGGTTTTTCAACAGGGACGCTACAAAAGTAGAGCGAAAGGGACAGCAAACGACGTCATATGTTTTGCCGCTCTTTTGACATTTCTCTTCAGTAAGGTTTGCCATTTCATGATGGAAAGATATACGAGCCAACAACGAGTGGAAATCAGTCATTGGCCTCAACGTTAAGAGCGTTACGTCCAATTTATGGTCGTCATAATCGTCCTAGCAGATCAACTATTGAGCGTCTAGTGGACAAATTTGTATCCACAGGCACAGTACAAAATGTTCCCGTGCCAGTGAGACAAAGAAGTGCCCGTAGTGTCGAGAATATTGGCCTACATCCTTACAAGATTAAATTGACGGAAAAACTGGAGCCGATTAACCACCAAAAGCGTCGTATGTTCGTGAATTGGGCTGAGCAACAACTTGAAAATGATTCGGATTTTCATCGAAAAATCATCTTCAGCGATGAGGCTCATTTCTGGCTGAATGGCTTCGTCAATAAACAAAATATGCGGTATTGGTCAGGCAGCATCCCGAAAAAATTACCGTTTGGTGTGGTTTACGGGCCCGCGGCGTCATTGGGCCGTACTTTTTCCGTGATGAATGGGAATCGCTACCGTTCAATGATAACTGAATATTTTTGGCCCCAATTGGATGATATGGACTTGGAGTGATATGTGGTTCCAACTGGACGGCGCCACAAGTAACACAGCGAATGTCACAATCAATTTATAGGAAACCAAGTTTGGAGAACGTTATCTCACGAAATGGTCCAGTCGCTTGGCCACCTCGGTCGTGGCCATGCAAAGGAAATCGAGTTCCATATATAAAGGCCATATATAATTTTTATTTTTTTTTTAAAAAAATAAACGAAAAGACTTCTCCAACCTGAACATTTTAGTCTCAGATTAATTGTTTACAATATCTGAAAATATTTACTGCCATTATCTTAATTTAATAACTATTCGAATACAGAGAGTCTCGCCGAAGTTGAGTTGAAATTTTCTGGTGGTAACTTCTACTTGTCCACTACGGCAATTATGAGCACATGCGGTCGGTCCTTATAATATCTCATGAAAAGTTGTGCACCTAACCTGGGGGAAAATAAAATCCGAATATATATTCATCGTGGTACATTGTAAATGGTACACTTTCTTTTTAATTTTTTTTGAATTCCCTTTACTTGTTGTTTAGAAATTTGTTTTAAATACTATAAATAAGCGATATTTAATAAACTCTAAATACGAACTTTTAATCAAATCCGTGGAACTGTTTTGTATGATCCTAGATAATATTTCGATAAAATACTTAGCAGCATGAGAGAAGAGAGAAACAATTCCATAGTGTTGGCCGTATTATTTGCAATTGCTGTAATCCGTGCACATTGATAAATGGTAGAAATTGGAAATTTCTTATAATGTACATTTGAGGGTGAAAATTAATCACATCAGAAATGTACTAGATAGATAGATACCTTCAAAAGATATAAAAAGTAATTAATTTCCATTTTCCGCACTGCAAATTGTAGCTTGAAAATAAGGAAAACAAATTGAAATGAACATTATAGGTATCATTATTTTGCTCGCGGGCTTTCGATCTTAGTTTAATTGAGTTTTTGTCCACTCATGCGCTACTAAAGGTGTATGGGGAATGTTTAGCTCATTGGGCAATAGCCAAAGGTTTGTACAATATTAGTGACTTGTGTAAACAGAAAAGAAATGATCTTAAGAACATAAATAATTCTAAAATTGAAGGGACAAATGTAAGTTTGATAACAACAAACAAACCGTTTTAACAGTTGGCTGCAGCAATACATTAAGGAATTTAATTTTTTTATGGAAACATAGCTGCTTCAATACATACTTCCGTGTTCCCTAAGCTATATTTATTAAGAGGTTGACAAACATACGCATTATATGATTGCGTTTGTTTAGGATTTATTTGCCTTTGTAACTCTTAATTCATACTAAAATATCTACAGGAAATGAGGTTTACCTAGGGACACATAAAATCTAAATGGATTATGACACAACTGCCGCGTTTATAATGACAAAGTCCTTTAATAGCAAAAACCGAAAACTAATTATACCGTAATAATTATGCGCTATCAAAAACAAAAATTGTTTACTAATTTTTCTCGCACGTCTCGCAAGTTTCACCAATATATTAATACATTACCAAAGTCTACGGACGCGCACACCCCCACTGGCGCGATAAATTTGTCGCCAATTTTATGCGAGCCGAAAACCTATGCCATCTCATGCCACAAAAACAATGTATTCCGCCGAGAAACGACAAAAAAAATTTGCTTACGTGAGATCCGAAGAATAAAAACAACATCTAAAGCAAACCAAAACAAAATAAACTACAACTGCTTTCGAGTATATATAAAGAGACAACATCGCAGAAAGAAAGCCACAGGCAGAGATCGGAATCAAGAATAATTGTTCGTTTGTTGTACACGTTCCCGTCTTCTACATTGCTGTTGGCCAAACCGGGGCCACCGCCCTCCTCCTACTAAAAAAAACTAGCATAAATGCCTTGCCTATTGTTTATTCCACACACTTTGCAACCATCCAAAGCAAACACAAAACCACATCAGAAAGCCAGCCTTTGAACTTTGCAGGGGTTTCCTCTGTCTCACTGGATGACCAACTTGGCGTATTATTTCCCTTTAAATTCACCACTCTTCACATTCACACATATATAATACGTTTCTCTGATGGATATTCGCGAACAAAATATTTCCAGCACAAAGTAGTTTATGCGTAATAAGCTTATTTTGCAATAGAAAAAAAAAATTATTCAAGCATTGGATTTCGTGGAAATAATACACTAAACTGTCAAGAATTAGTCGGCCCTACTGTCAGATTTTGACAGCTGGATGAACCGACGTTATTCATTTAGCCAGATGAATAACAAAAGGCCGGAGTTCACTTCGAATGATTGTTTATTTCGATTATGTACCCGAGTTTGCCGCCGACTATTCGTTTTTTTTCTGTGGGTCCGCTTTTTAACAAACTAAACGCTTTTCATTGTGATTGCAATTTGCTCGCCCACTCTCTACAGACGGAGGAAATCCTGTGCGTATAAAGTGGCTACAAAAATGCAACACAATATTTCGCATCTGATACAATTATCCCGATAGGTACATACAATAGCAGCGGAAAAATTCACTGTCATTGAGAAAGGTCATTTAGGGGTATAGTCCTAGGGGTGTTTCCAGTGCTCATTTGTTGAAGCACCTGTCGGTGCCTAGTTGCAAGCTGCCACATCCACAAAAAAAAAAAACTTCCTCAGCATATTGCATTTCTTTTTCGCAAGGACAAACCGCGAGCTCGGCACATTTCGACACGGCAAAATGCATTAAAATAGAAAGATTTTATTTTCTGTTTGAAAAACCTACACGGTCGATGAGTTTTGTCCCTTTTTTCGTTGCGTGTTGTGTTGTTGGTTTTGTTTTGTTTAGAGCTGCTTTGGTGTGATGAACATAGCGCTGAATTCACCCGATGGTTTGTTGGAAGATTTTCTTGGAAAAAAATTTCACTTGTTTTCGACAAAGTTTTAAATCGTTTTTAACACAACTCCGGCGGCTTAGAGGATATTTAATAATATAAATTCGAGGGAATGGGTTCCAAATAATGTTTTGCAAGAGTTTTTAACGATTAAATGCAACAATAAACACTGTAAATACGTGAAAATATGCGTCACGTAAAGAATTGACAGCACGCAGTTAAAATGGCCGCGGTATCTGTTCATTCCGGTGAAGGCGCGATTATAAGTTGGTTGGTGTGAGTTTTTCATATGTTTATCGGAGGGGGAAATTGGGCATATATAGAGTAAAGGCACAATCAAAATAGAATAAACGGGGAAATGTATTGTTTTGTTTTCCAATTTTGAGGGGAACAGAGTTCAGCGGTTGGTGGATTGGATAACAAATAACAGGGTAGAGATTGAATAAGTTTGGAAAATATGTATGTTCTCAGCAAAGAAATTCATAGTCAATTTAATTCAATATGATTGAGTCTTATGCTACGTCCCCACCGAACACTGAACCGAGATTAAGAACAAAAGATTAAAAATTGATCTTTTAGCGTCTCCAATCACATTCAGCAGAATTCTTGTGATTTGAAAAAAAAACATTTAAAATAAATTAAAAATATATGTATAAAGAAATGAGCGAAAATAAATTTCTTAGAGATGGGGGCTTTTAGCCTCCGGAAATGAATACAAACAATAAAAAAAAACATTAAAACGTGCAATATGGTGGGCATGGATCCGATGCTTCAAGCTGAAATAATTCCTGAAAAAACAAAATGGCAGTACGGGGCGTCGTCTGCAAAAACAAAAATTGGTGGTGCTAGAACTATGGATCTAGACGTCCCGACTGAGGTGCCAACTGCAACAGATGCAGAGGAAGCGCTAAGAAATCTCTTCGCAGAAGATGTTAGCAGCTTTAAGAAAATATCTGAGAGAAGAAAGAGAGCAGCAATAGGATTGGTGAATCCGATAACGCAGAAGGCGGCAATGGAAAGAGGAAATCTGTCCATCAACAACAATAATCGATTTGCAGCTCTGGATGAAGATGCTCCGGATTTAGAGAATATAAACGCATATGTTAAAGGTAAGAGTGAATGTGTCAGGGACGAAGGGTGGTGTCCTCCTATTTTTTGTCGAGTATGTACGGAACTGGTTAAAGGACGAGGAAATAAGATTTCAAAATCTAGATTACGGTCGGATGAAAGTTTTCGTAAAAAGCACAAAGTTGTATTGCCTTTTTATTGTAAAATTCAAAGAGGCTAAAGTTTATGCATATTCTTTTACTCCGAAATCTCTCCGAAAACAAACGATAATTTTGAAGGGCATGGGAGTATGTTTCTCGCCGAATGAAATCGAAGATGAATTAAATAGATTGGATTCGACTGTAGTCTCACTGGTGGTTAAAAAATTTCAGACAAAATGGTCTAAAGATAACGATTGGGATTTATAATTTTTTTTTATGCACGGTAGATTCCAGGGAGTAGATCAATAATCTAAAAAAAATTAGATATGCTCTTAAGCATAGAGTCTGGTGAGACATGTTAAAAAAAAAAACATCCACTCAATGCTTCAGATGCCAACGTTTCGGCCACACAAGTAGGTTTTGTGCTTTCCAACCTAGGTGTGTTTAGTGCAATAAAGAACATGATGACGGGAAAGAGAATTGCGCAGAGGCGAACAACGGAGAGGAAATCCACGTCTTTTGCGTAAATTGCGCCGAGTTTGGGCATCCTGCTAGCTTTAGCGAATGTCCAAAAAGAGTGGCCTACTTAAAACGCAAGGAAAATAAATTTTCGTTGTCTCAGCGAATTATCAACGAAAGGGAAGAGCTGGTTAAAAAATGCTCTTCTGGGCATCAACCTCAAACATTTGCCCAAGTCCTCAAAGGTAATACTCGTTCTTTCGTTACAGCTGGGGATGAACATACTCCGCAGAACCCTCCTGTTTCTTCTTTCATCTCAATCTCCTCCTTGAGGATACAAAACCAGAAGCTTTATTTGTGCAAGAAACCTGCCTCAAGTTTAAGCATAAAATATCGTTTAAAGGCTATAAATTTTTGAGATGTGATCACGGAAGAGGTACCGGTATCATCATTAAAGACACGATCAAATTTGAGCAAAAAGCGTATTCTAGTCCCCTACTTCTAGTTCTGCTACTTACGCAATCTTAACATTAAAAAAAAAGTCGGGAAGTATTAAGCGACTGGCGTTGGTGTCAATTTACGTCCCTGGAAACTTGGGTGCTCAAATCG